>BGNK01001302.1:137695-156528 GCA_003297005.1 Symbiodinium sp. clade A Y106 | reverse complement strand
GGGAGGAACCATTGGGGGGGGGAGGGGGGGGGGGACGGCCGAACCGGGATCATATATAAGCCTTACTGCGACTCCTAATAATATAGACTGTTACTGGGGTACCCAACCTAAACGCCTACACCCTGAAACGCTGTTTCGCGTCGCGCAGCTTGTCTGAACCCAACTACCGGTCCATAGATCAGCATCCCTGTTTTTGAAACTCCCATGAACAACCCTAAACAGTGGGATTCCATTTGAACTGAGGGCGCCCTAATCTGAAGAAACGCCCACATGAAACTCACGATCAACCCTAAACCCATTGATGCCTTCAAGGATCCCTTTAAAGGAGTCCCTATTTTCGGAAACCCTAGGCCTATCCTAAGTCGCAGGGCGCTCAGGAGCTGTACGCGCTCCAGGTGTCAGGCTCGGAACTTGGCGAGGGCTTCGTCATAGGGACCCTTAGAGCGGGGGGAGGGGGGGGGGGAAGGGGGGGTAGGGGGCCCTATTACCCATAATGAGGACCTATGAGGCCATTTAAGGAAGCAAAATGTCCCCTACCCTCCGGCTTACCCCCGTAAGGGTCCCTATGACAACCTCTAAGCCCTAAAGCACCATAAGAGGTGTACAACCCGAAACCCCTAACTCTACCTGCATCGGTTGTTTATCTTGTCTGCTGCCGAAACAGATCATGCCTTGCAGTGCTTTCTGGCTGACTGTGTGAACTTTACACTGTTTGATGTGTGACTTTTATCCTTATAAAGCTGAGAGCGACTGCTTGGACTTCAGCAACTAAGAGTAATATAGGGGCCAAAATAATTACCAAGACTACTGTGGTGGGTTCCTTGTTATGATTATAGTAGAATATACCTCAAAACACTATTCTAGTCATTCAGGCCCCTATATTATATCAGGCGGTTGCATGGTTCGATCAATTCTCGGAGTTCCTTCGTTGGGACCCGCGGGCATCACACATGGACGTAGACTGCATCAGCCTTCTAGCCCGAAGCGCTCACTCTGCATCCAATGCTGCAAAGATGATATGATATTACATATTTATACAACACACAACAAAAGATACAATATTCATAAGTACAATAACAATACTAGTAATAATAGTGACCTTTCTATTAACAATAGAAGTAATAAAAGCAGGAATAGTGGTTAGTAATAGTAAGAATACTGATCACAATAACAGTCACAATAATAGTAATGAAAAATTATGTCTTAGTGATACTGATATTGGCAATGATGATAATTCAATGATAATGATGGTGATAATGATGATGATGCTCATGATGATGGTAACATGAACAGTAGCAAAAAAATAATGGCAGTAATGTTAGTTATAATCATCGTACGTAGTAACCATACAGTGTGCATATATATATATATACACATGTATATATATACATATACATATATATATATGTAGACCCATATGATAACACGTACCTTCAAACGATATCAGGAGGGGCCGATGGCCTGCTCCCGCTGCCTTCGGTGGCACCTGCGATGCAGACTGTGTCTCAAAAGTCCATGGAAGACTGCCTGAACAAGTGCCCTCCCGACCTCTTGGTGCTAAGGGCTTATGGGTTGTAAGGGCTTAGGGGTTTAGGGGTTTAGGGGTTGGGGTTTAGGGTTCTGGGGTGCAGGGTTTAAGGATTTAGGGTTTCGGGCCCTGTAATGCCTAGCCGACGAATCACACTCGCAAGTATGTCCGACGACCTGAGAAAGCAGGCTATTCAGACCCTCTTTAACCCTAGCCCTAAACCCTAAACCCCCAAACATGCCCTAAACCCTAAACCCCAGCCCTAAACCCTAAACCCCCAAACATGCAGGCCTTCTTTAACAAAGATGTAAAATTGCTCAGGCTGCAGGTTGAAATTTCACTGAAAGGACAGCCTAAAGCCCGAAGCGCTCTAAAGGGACCTTAAACCCCTGAACCCTTATAGGGTTCTTGAATAGACGCGCCAGCTTGCACATGTGACCTCGTTTGCACCGATGTCAGATCATCGGCCAACTTACACCCCCCACCCCCCACCCTGAGATTTTAAAAGATTGCCCAAGTCTCTGGGTAATGGGTTAATTTTTCATTGAGGAACCTTTGAATTCGCAGCGGTTTTAAAATTTTTCGGTTTTTAATAAAAATGTTGTTTCTTGAGGAAATGTGACTACAAATAGATTTTATTAAAAATGTTTTCTGTTTTTAATAAAATTGTTTAGTTTTTAAAAACAGGTTCGCTCCAAAAAAATCCTGGCTCGATCAGGGGAGTCGAGAACTGTTTACAAAGCCTCTTTAAACTGCTTTTGCCGGGGGTGGGGGTTGATAATTCGCTGCAAGGATGTGGCGGTACATGCTAAGACGCTCAGCAGCAAGCCCTAAACCCTAGAATCCCAAAAACCTAAACCTTGACGCCCTAAATTCAAAATCCTCCTGAACACAAGCCTTAAGCTCTGACTATAACACTACAAACTGCGGAGGTACGCAGCTCTGCGCAAGGGGCTACTCCAGGAGCTCAGCCAGACCCGGCTCTCCAAGTTACTTCGTGCGCAGGAAGCTCTCCGTTTTGGCTTTAGGGCTTTGGGGTTTAGGGGGTTCGGAGTTTTAGGGCTCCGTTTTGGGTTTAGGGCTTTGGGGTTTTAGGGTTTAGGGGGTTCGCGGTTGAAGGGTTTGTATAGGGGTTCAGGGTTTAGGGGCTGAGGGCTTCGAGGGCAGGAAGTTCTCCGTTTGGGATCTGTCTACCTGTTTTTGTTTTCTGTGAGTTCTTTAGTTGTAAGTGTTTAGCATGTAAAGTAAGAGCTGGGTTTCAGAAGGGTTTCTGTTGTGCATGATGGGTGTAGGGCTTGTGAGGGCTTAGGCTGTAGAGTTTGATTTAGTGTTTGTGTTGCGTGTACGGGGGTTACGGGCGTACCGTAATCATTTAGGGGTTTCCGAAAATAGGGGGGTACCTGGAAGGACAGCATGGGTTCAAGGCTGCTTATAACCTTGAACGCCTCTAAAGCCTAAGCCTCGAACCCTAAACCCCTCAAGCCCCCCAAACCCCCCTCAACCCTTCAACCCTAAACCCCTAAACCCCTCAAACCCCTAAACTTCGAACTCGAAGCCCTAAACCTCGGAGCTCAGCGTCCGAGGCTCTCGGACACAACGACGCAGGAGGTCGGGTTTCAGGAATAGCACTGGTTGTTAGGTTCATGGTTTCGGGTTTAGGGTGTAGGATCGTCTAGGCTTAAGGATTGAGGGTTTCACTATTGACACTATTGCTGTTTGTAAATATGATGAGGTATCGAATGAGGCGAATGGGAGTGGCTCCTATTCTTGCTAGCTGCTGGTGCGAACTACCACAAGTGGGGCTAGTTACTGCTGCTATTCAGGCAGCCAGTGCGAGTCTTCATCTTGTCGATGTTAGGCCCAGCTTCCAGACTTGAGGGTTATACCGTGCAGACGGTTTAGCCGGGCTTGTGATGTCTGCCCAGATGTTGAGGCTTTCTTTGAGGTTATTTCGCTGACTTTCCCTTCCCCCTCCTAGGATGTCAGGAGCTACCCCTTCCGGGCTTGGAGATGCATTGGCTAGCAGACCCGCCGAATTCCATTCAGTGTCTAGGAGGAAAGCATGGCCTGCAGCAAAGTCAGGGTGAAAGGCTTGGAGCGAAATTGGACGTCGTGGAACCGAGAAAGCATATGACAGACCTCCAAACGACTCGACGCCAAGCCGCAGTAATGCCTGAATTAAACCTTGGCCAATCCCGACAGTAGTCCCCTCTGCCCCGTGCGGTCAAGGCTTCAAACCATAATTCCAAATCTTACACTTTAACCTCGAGCCCCACCTCAAACCTTAACTCTAGACTCCCATAAACCCCAACCCTTTGAGTTTCGGGGATCCTGCCCCCGTTCAGTTTACAGTTTTGCCAGGAGAAGCCGAGTCGCCTGCAGCAGCACCGAGCTCAGTGCATTTTGGGGTTCAAGCGAATTGGCCCAAAGCCGAAAGCCGAAGCACCAAACTTCAAAGCCGAGACCCTAAACACGATGGTTTGGGGTTGGGCTTTAGGGTCTTTGGCCCTAAACCCGAAACAGTAAACAGTAAACCCTAAACCCAGGTTTTGAGGTTACAAATGAAAGCCCTAAGGCCCCCCCTAAACCCTAAACCCTCTTCCCTTCACCCCGAAACGCACGGCTCACCCCTGAGGCTTCAGCTCAACCTGGTGGAGATCAAGGCCCAGCTCGGCACCGTCAAGCGCAGCAATGCCACGGCCGCGGCACCCAGCAAGGACAATGAGTCTCGGAAACCTATAAACCATTGAAATACAGAGCAAGCATCAAAGGTGACACGATAATGCCCACACTCAACTATGTTGCCCCTTCTCTTCCCCTCCGATTTCTGCTGCTTCCACCACTACGACTGGCACTAGTAGTACGAGCGCGACAACTACTACTGCTACCACTACAACTACTGCAACTACTAGTACTACTACTACGACGACGACGATGACGACGACGACGACGAGGACAATTACTACTGCCACGACGACGTTACTGCTGTTGCTGCTACTACCACTACTACTTTGTAATAACAATGCTACTATACTACTACTACTACTACTACTACTACTACTACTACTACTACTCCTACTACTACTACTACTACTCCTGCTACTACTACTACTACTACTACTACTACTACTACTACGACTACTACTGCTGCTACTACTACTCCTGACCTGCTCCTGGTCGTACTGTTCCTACGCCTACTCCTGCTCCTACTCCCGCTGCTACTCCTATTGCTACTGCTTACTGCTACTGCTACTACCAGACATAAATACGTGCGTACTACGTATATACATACATGCATACATACAAACTTGCTTACTTACGTACTTGCTTACTTAATCGTACAAGCATATTTATATATATATATACATATGTGAACTTGAACACTTGTTTACCTTTTGATCACATGTATACAAAGTTGGTTGTGTATGTACATTCTTATCCATGCGTATATACATATATGTACACACAGATGTGCATCTATGCAAATACCTTTGTATACATATGGCACGTAAAAATTATGTACCTGCACGTAGAAACACGTACATACATATTCATAGAGATGGATAGACACACCATACAGACATGCATGCATGCATGCCTACACACATATGTACACGGGTATGTGTACCCATGTGTACAAGTGTGTGTAAACAATGTGTGAACGAATAAACACATAAATGTAATCAAGTAAGTAGGTAGCAAAGACATAATCAGATAGATATACATATATATATATATATACATATATACATGTATATCAACATCACCTTGATCAGCACATGCCAACATATCCCTGTTCCGAACATCGCTTCAGCTAGAGCCAAGAAGTCGCCTGTCCACGAGGCGGTCGCACCGGCTGCCCAACCAGCAGGAGGCGCTGACATCTGCCACTGTGAGGGCGTAGGCTTGAGGGTTAGGAGGGTTAGGGGGGTTAGGGTTTAGGGGTCTAGGGGTTTAGCTTTAAGGGCTTAGGGTTTCGGGTTTAGGGTTTAGGGTTAGGAGGGTGGGTTGAGGGTGTACAGCTGCGGCTGCAAAGATTGGTGTGCATGTACGTATGTACATCTGCACATCTACATGTTCATACATCTGTGTGTACATATGCATGCATGTATGTATTTATGTATGTATGCAGCTGTATGCATATATGTATGTGTTTGTGCGTGTGTGTGTGTGTGTCTGTATGTATGCGTACGTGTATGTGTATGTGCATGCTAAGATACGCACGAGAGATTGATCCATCAAGGCCCCTGCAATGACGCGAAGGAAGTGCAGGAATGCAGTTCAGAATTCAGGGCCGGTAACTTTCAGTCCGTGCAAACTCCTTAACATACGCAGGAAATTCGAACTTAATGCTGATTCCTCAGGATTTGCGGTTACAACTTTCCACCCCGCAACCCAGACTTGGAACATCCCAAGCCCTCAGTGCCATTATATACTGGCCTTGGTAATTAGAAATCAGGGTTCTGGGGTGCTTTGTGAATATACAGATATGTAAGCATCATATATACATAGAGAGATATAGAGAGAGGGAGAGAGAGAGAGAGAGAGGGAGAGAGAGAGAGAGACGCGTATACATATATATATATATATAACATATATATATATACGGATGTGTATATATATATACACACATACATATAGGTCTTCCAACCCCACCATTGCCTTGACACCCCAGGCGAAGCGCTCAAAATGGCTCTCCGCGTGCAGCGACCAAAGACCGGGACTTATGTGGGAGATTTTCCAACTGGATTCCCTCATAGTACTTCTAACACGATTCCCTGTGGAGTCAGCAATCATGGCAGAAACGGTCGGGGAGCATCTGCGTGCCTTGCCTTGGACTGTGTACTGGCAGTATGTCACCTCTCTTCAACACACCGCACACCAAGTTCCAGCATGCTCTATAAAGTCCAGCAGCCTGTGCTGTTTATGAGTCTGGACACGGTTTCAGTCGTCTTTCGCAGTTGGGCTTAGAGTTGGGCTTCCACCAAGTGAAGCCGTAGCAATGCCTGGCTGCGGCTATGGGGTCCTGGGGCAGACACTCGTGCGTGTGTGGGCCAAGAGAGAGAACTGAGGTGGGCTGCCGCAAATGCTCGGTTCTCGGGACTTTCGGAAGCTGTCAGCTTCACTCAGGAGGCGAAAACCAGTGCAGGAAGAGCCTTGCATGTCACCAATGCGCCCAGCCTGAATTTCTGTCGCCTCCAATATAAAAGGGGCTTCATAAGCAGCACACGCAGTACTCCTCAAAAAGACCCTGCAACCCTTCCTAAATCCTAAACCCGGCCCTAAACCCTAAATCCTCAAGAGCAGGATAAATAGAAATTGTGTGGATTTCGCTTCGAGCTGCGTTTTCATTAGTCTCGAATTTTCATTAAATGTGTGGGAAAAGATCCAGCCCCCAGCCCACAGCCTACAGCCGTCCACAGCGCACAGTTCACAGGTCACAGCCGACAGCCAGCCCCCTGAGCCCAGAGCCGCAGCCCCAGCCCAGCCGCCCAGCCCAGCCACAGCCCAAACCCACCAAAATCAAAATTGAAAAGCAAAAAGCAAAACCCGCCCAAAACTTTCGGTCAAAACGTTTCGCTCAAAACCCCGGACCCGAACCCTATACAATTTCTATAAACCAATCATTACCTAGGGTTGCTGATGGCAACTAAAAAAGTAGAAGCCCGCAAGTTGGAAACCCAATAGCCTCAATCCTTAAGAGGAATGTATAGGGAATCCCAGCACTATTTGGCCTTAATCCGGTTTCCAACTTTTTCGGGTTTACTGTAGTCTCATATGTACCCCGGAGAGTCGATTCTATCTCATCATGAACGCCCCTGTATGAGGGTTTCTAGGCCGACCTTGCACAAGCGACATGCCTTCTGTTAGGGTTTAAGTTGGGTACTGCCCCCATACAGTCGATAATAGGGCTACTATTAAGGTCCGAATATATCTAGCTGTTGAATATTATTCAACTGTTACTTGAGAGGGTAGACGCCTAAATAATTACCAATATTATTCCTTAGGGTTCCTTATTATAGATACTATACAGGAGCTCAAAACACTTTTCTAACTATTCAGACTTCTCAATCAGGATTTAGGGTTCACGGTGGGCACTCCATTCAACTTTTCAGCACCATCAAGCACTACGGAGTTAGAGTTTCAGGTTTCGTACAGGGGCTCGCAACAGTATCCCTCGTATAGCCCCCATGTAATCGTACGTCAAACAACACCCAAACCCTGTTCAACTTTCCAAGGCGCCGATTAGAATAGGGTTTTGGGGCCACTATACTATACTTACAATAAGGAACCCCCTCAAAACAGTATCGGTAAAAAATTAAGGCCCGTATATTAGGGGTATAAGGATTCCTCTAAGGGGTCTAAGATACAATGGGTTACTCATACTACAGGGGTCCTTAACAACAGTTTCGGGCTTCATGAAGCCCATGGCTGAGGCTTTGGGTTTAGGCATTTAGGGTTATAAGACGCTTTTCGAATCCAGGCGTTTAGGGTTTTTGGTCATATAGCAGCCGGTAAAACGATGTAAAAAACACGTAGAACCGCCTAACCGTCGTCTGAGGCTCCGGCGACGGTGCTCCAAGCGACGCTGCCGGAAATGCTGGCCGGGTCTGCAAATCCAAGGTCTCAGGTGTGGGGTTTATTAGTGTTTTTGCATTCATAGGGTTTTACACGGGCTAGAAAAGAGCAGCACTATAAGGGTGTTAGAAGGGCCTCATAAGTTGTTAGGGTTTTGCACGCAGGAGGCTAGGGTTTAGGTGTTTATAACGGTCTTCACAAGTTTTATTCCTGGGCTGTCCGGCTCTTGTAGCTAGGGTTCTATACGATCTTTCTGAGTTCCAGCCTAGACGTTTGTTGGAATCCTGAAAAAACTAAGCTCGACACCCCGCAGTAGTAACGCCTTGGTGGAGGAAAAGAACCGTCAACAAAAATGAAGCAGTAACCCCTTGAGCTTGCTGTGGCTCGGAAAAGGCCATCCACGCCGCCGCGACTGCCTGAAGGCATCGTGCTGATCTTAGGATGGCTATGTAATAGAGGAGCCTAAATAGTTACGAATGCCATTTTGGGCTCCTTCTTACAACTATAGCATACTGCACCCCAAGACCCTAATTAGTCTAATTATCAAGGCCCGTCTTTGTTGATCCCTAGACCCTGAACCCTAACACCCTATACCTTTGAAGTGTCTGTATTTCTGAAAGCCCCTTGTGGGTTCTGTGTGGCATCCCGCGAGACGGGCGAGCTTCGGAGAGAAATCGAGCCAGATGTTAGGGCTGTTAGGGTTTAAGGTGGCAGTGAAGGTTTAGGTTTCAGGGCTTTTGACTTTTTGAAGTACGGTCACATCAAGTGACATTTACTGTAATGCCACGTATGCCTTTAAATTTGATATTATGCTTACAATCTCTGCTTGTATCGGTAGAGGCTTCAAACACGAGCCGGTATATATGATGCCGGGCCCGAGCCCGCCCCACCCCATGGTATCCTAGCCCCTGCCCCCCCCCCCCCGTGGTGTGGTGTCTGTGGTCTTGTTTGGGCTCCTGGTGTCTTGGCTTCGTTTTCTCCCCCCCTGTAGCGGTGCCTCTGGTGTTCACCATTTGTTAAGCTAAGTGCCCCAGCATGCCACCAAGCAGAAGTTGCAGTCTTGGCTGACTTGTCGCATGCTGTGCTGTTGTACTTACATTGGTTGGCTGCTGAGCAGCTAGGAAACCTACACAGGTATGCTTACTTATTGCGATTGCTACAACTCTGGAGGTAGTGGTTTTCCCTGCTTTCCGTTGCCGATGGTGCCTCTGTCACTGTGGTATAGCAGTCGCTCTCGTGCACTCGCGGAGCATTGCATTAACCCCCAACGCCTCCTCCCCCCCGGTGGTTGCGGTGGTGGGTTCCGGTGCGAAACGTGTTTTGCAACCTGCCCCCGCAAAAACAAAGACAATCATGCAAAGCACGATATTGTGCTAGCTACTTATGCCATGTTCGAGATGGGAAGTTGCCCGGCATGTGAAAACTTGCGAGAGTCAATGGAAACGTGGCACCAAAAAAACCCAATCGCAGCGATCATTGGCGGTTTGACAAGACGATGTCGATCCCATCCTCCGAAAACGAACACTGTCACGAGGACCGTGGCCCCAACCAGCTTGATCCCTGTGACTGTTGTCGCAGACAGCCTTGGGAGGGGGGGCGGGGGGCGGGGTGGNTATCGGTATCGGATTTTTTATTGGATATCTTAATGAGAAATATAGAATTTTATTCATTAATCTAAAATATGAATCTATTATCCTCGTAAATTAATCGATTTAAAACGGACTTATCGGGAAGCAATATTTACGCTTCTTGGTTTCTCGGTGGATACGAGATTTTGAAAATCTTTTTGGGCCGAATAATGATTTGTAAAATACGGATTCGCGCGGATATTATTTTTATCCCTCGATATTTGCGAAGCGCGAAACGCTCTTCGATTTATGTGGGCGAGTGCGGGGTTCCTACATCTCATATTTTGGAGAATTTTTGAGATAGGAGGTGCCTATTCGATAGAAAACGGGGTATCATTAGAATCGATATTCTAGGATTTTAGTCTGATTTTAAATACTCGAATTGGGGAGCCCTCTGCAGGGATTTTATACCGAGTTTTTCATCCCATTTAAGATGAGGAGGTATCCGTACGAATACTTCCAATCATCGCGCGTATCGATGTTTCATTGGGCTGCTAGAGAAAATTTCAAATTCGCAATCCTTATTTATTAGATATTGTTTTGAAAGGGGAGGCTTCGCCGGAATACGAAAAGCCAAATTGGCGAATTTAAAGAATCTTTATCGAATATCATTATTTGATTTTCTTTTTTATGTTACATCAAAATGAGTGATATATTTCAACTTATTGAGAATTTTCTCGAATATCAATGAATTCTTCTAGAAAAGCGAAGGCGATATGGAAATTATTCTATTTCTATTTGATCTTGTATTTTTGCCTGAATGGGCTCTTCCCGATTTGGGAGTCCTTTTCGCGCATTCCAGAATCCTTGCTATATATCATTTTTGCTACGGATTATATAGGTCGGTCTTTGGATTATTCGCCGGTAGCCGTCAGTATTTGGGGGAAAGCGTTCCGGTATCGTTCCCTAATCCAGCAGTGTTTGGGGGAATTTGAAAAATCAGAAGTGCTCCAAGTCTGGGTTTCCAGCCCGGTAAAGGGGGGTTTGGACTAGAAGAGGGGGACTAGTTCGGAGAAATATATATGAGTCTCGGGTGCGAGTAGGTGAGACTCCAGTATGAGGTCGCTCTTCGAGTTGTACGAAATCTGGATTCCGTCGGTAATATTCGGGGATCGGTATAGGGGATTCAAGTGAGAATAGATATCTTCCTGAATTAGGAGACTACCGAGGCATCGAAAAAAATATTTTCGAATACAAATATAGGAAGTGGAATGCTGCCTTTTCGAGTGACGGGGTCTGAAAAGTATAGGGATTCGAAATCCGAAATCTATCGATAAATCGGGGAAATCTATATGAGATTCGGTCCCACCTCGAATTAATCGATATCTATAACCCGTCGGTAATTCGGGAAAAGGAATCTGATTCAGATATGAATAGGTATTGCTATGATAGTCTTTATTGCTGTTGTTGTTGTTGCCGCTAGTTGCTGCTATTGTTGTTATTACTACTGTTGCTGAATTGATATTGTTCTGACTGTGGGGTGAGAAGAGAAGGAAACCTTGTCCCTTCAAGCGCCAGGATAAAAACCTTCTCAAGTGAAACAAAGAGAATCCCAGACCCAAAGCAAACGAAAACGCAGGCGAAATCCCAGGTGACACGAGCCACGATTGGGCGAATGCGCCCACCACCACCCCCAATTAAGGGAAGACGCCAGAAAAGAAACGAAAACAAAACAAAGACGAAGGGATTCTCAAAACAATCGATATTGTTATTATCAGTATTGTAGTTAATATTATTATTCTCTCCATTGAAGCGTAAAAAAATCGATATGCCGTTTGCATCGGTTTTTACAAGGCTTCCTGAACTTAAAGTGCCTCTCGTATCGATAGTTTGTATTTACGAACAGGGGGAGGGGAGAGGCGAGGGTATTTTACCATATTTCGAGATAACTTACGCGCGACTCGATTTCACTATCGTAATAGAATTGAAAGACTAACTATATTACCTTATATAATAATAAAAACGATGACCACGATAATAGCAACGGCAACGACGATAATAATAACCATAGCCATAATCACAAACCCAACGACAACATCAAAAACAACCATAACGACAATATCAATAATAACCATAACGACATCGTTGAGATTATCTTTATCATTATAATTATCGTACTCGTTGAAATTATCATCAATATTATCATCATTATATACAGACTTTTATATCTTAGATTCTTTAGAAATAAATAAATATATATGTGCTTGCGCCCCCCCCCCCATAATATCTTATCACATATTTCCTTTTTCCAATAAATAATAGACGTCATACAGTATGCTCCCCCCCTTCGAATAAGATGCTTATAGTTTTGACCATATGTTTATATATATATTCCATATCTTTGTGAATATATAACCATGCTATCTCCCCCCCTCTTATAGAGCAAGATGGTTTTCCTTTTACTCTAAGATATATAAAATATATGACTATTCTCAGGACAAGTTATTTAGAACCCCTCGAATCACGAATATTCTTAATAAGTTTTACCTCGAACCTTTTTACTATTATTTAGATGAAAAATTATTTTTCAATCCCCTTAGATTACGAATAATCAAATTAAGTATGTTCTAGAATCCATTTACTTATCTCTTTTAGATACGAATAATCTTATTGAATACTATCTCGAATCGAAACACACCATTCATATGAAAGCTTACTTAGAAACCCTAAGAATACGAGAAATTTAAAGAAATATTATCTAGAACCTATTAACTATACGAATAATCTGACGAAATATGACCTAGAACTCCATTACTACGAATTTTATATTAGACCCTTACTTTTAACCCCTCAATACATAAATAATATTACAAAACAATACCTAGAACCTTTTTCTTATGAATTTTAAAACTTAGAAACTTTCGAATTACGAGCAATCCTTTTTAGTCGTACCTAGAATTTCTTATTTACTACTTATAAGAAACCCTATACGAAGACCATCGAGAAAAAGAATAACTTTATCCAATATTATTTCGAATTCCTATCCTTATTATCAGACCCCTAGATTTAGGGGCGGGACGGAATTAAGCGGAGAGAGATACCAATAGAGGGGGAGGGGGGAGACAATATATAACCATATATATATATATAGAAATAAATTCATTCCATATTACAATTTAATCTTAAAATAAATAAACAAAAAAATATATATATATATATATATAACCTCGACTCATCAACCACATTCGAGATAATCGACTCTCTAATTATCTATAATATTTAATTCCCAATTGAAAGCAAACCATTAAATGTTTCTGAAAATAGAAGATTATAATTAAGATCTAATAATATATTAATGACCTAGATATCAATTAAGACTTATATAATTAAATCCTGTTTCAATTTCCAAATTTAATTTCACATTTATGATCTAGATACAAACCAAGTATCAAAATAATCCTCTTATCATCTGAATATCTTCTCTAAAATATCCAGTAAGAGATTCTAAAAATGCTATTATATATATATATATAGAAATATCAATTATATTATGCACCGAAGAATAAGAATAAAGAATGCATCTAAAACTATATCACGATTTGGGCCTTTAGATAAAATATCTGTTATATTTCTTACCAGAGCGCTCTTTCAATTATTGAGGTCGTTTCTAATTGTGGTAACCTTGACATGCAAGCTCACGATGGGAAGTAGAATTCATGTCGTGGCAGGCTTCCTCGTTCCACACAGGTTTGCGCCAATCAGCTGAGTCTCCCCCGGTTGATTTCGAAGCTCGGGCACCATCCTTGTGGTCCCTGATCTGCGGCAAACTCCATGACACGACCTGGTTCTGGCCGGCACAGCATGCTCGGCCGCCGCTTCGGGACAACCGCCGCTCGCACTAGGCGGGGTTTCAGGAGACAGATTTGTACAGTCAGGGCGTAAGGGAAGCTGAAGAAAAGCCTCGACCTTCGGCACGATTCCGTCGCACAACTCCTGGAATATCGAAATCGAAATTGGCAGTATCATTCTCAGCATTTTTTATGATCCCAAGTAGTCTCGAATATTTTCCTGCATCGATTTACGCTTCCCCAAAGGTTTTGATCTCTTGAGTTATTTGATTCTATATGGGAGTGTCAGCAAACAAGGGGGACCATGATAAGCACCCCTAAATACACTAGTCTTACTCTCAAGACCCCTCCTACCCCACCATCTAGGGGAGACTGCGTTTTGAACCGAGCTTGTCTAGCCGCTGCACTTGAAACCTCGGACACCTAATCTGAGACTTTCGCATGTAGGGCTAGGGTCTAACTTTTTGGGATTCGCCGAGAGCTTAAACGCCCAAGTGCCTGAAACCCAGATGCCAGAATCAGAGAGCCTTTGGCTCGGCGACTTCGTGTGTCTTTTAGGCTTTGGGTTTCGGCATTTTGGGTGTAGAGGTTTAAGGTTGGGGTGGGGGGAGCATCCCGCTGGATTTGTGCAACGGTCAGTTGAACCCCCAACCCGAAAACCCCAAAATTCGCGTGCACTCGGCCTCTGAGCCTGCACATAAAGGAAAAAAACTGAATCGGTGTGACTTCCCAGACTGTTAGGGTTTAGGTAGGGTTTTCCGACACCCTTAACCCTATACCCTAAATCCTAAACCGTTTTAATCCCTGCCTCCTAAACCCTGAAAGTCGGCAGCATGCGCCTCAAGGCCTCTTGACCTTGATGATGAGGCCTTCCAGTGCTGTGCCCAGTCTATCGGTTTAGGGTTTAGGGTCTTCGACTTTTTTGTGACGTTCGATCTAAGTCTGTAGGGTTTGGGTAACCCTCACCCAGCACCTTGAACTCTACTGTCTTCTTAGGGAATCTGGGCGTTTTGTCGGGGCTCAATAGGGTTTGGAATTAGTACGGGCAGTTACCAGCTTCGATATATGTATATGTATGTGTACAGTGTGTATATATATATACATACATGTGTGTGTGTAGATATGGAAATACACAAAAACTTAAACCCTAGACCTTTGCGACAGCATCTTCATTTGGCTTAAGCTTCGGCACTGACTCTGACAATAGTCTCGGAGAGGCTTCGGAACCGCGCCCCACAACCTAAACCCGTGACTTGAGGCTAAAAGTCAATGAGGGCGTGTACTCGGTTTAGGGTTTATAGGGTTTAGGGGCTATGACTATGATATGGTGCTGCGGTTTCAGTATTAAGGTCACAGAGACTGTAACGGAACCAAAACTTAGCTCAATCCCTAACCCCTAAACGCAAACCTGGAAACCCCCGAAACGCTGAATGCCCATAGACACCCTTACGTTAACCATTAATCCGGAAACCCTCCATACACCCGAACTAAGCCCGGAGAACCTGAACCCAAGTATCTTCCTCGGGATTGTGGGCCTTGTCCGCGACCGGCCTGTCTGCTTGAGAGCGGTATAGGTTTGCGTGCTGCTAGAACTCCTTATCAGGATGGGTTTTAGGGCTTAGGATGGATGAGGGTTTGAGGGCTTCAGGGTTCAGGGTGCTTCGGGCTTGTACAGAGGTGGGGATTTCTCAACACTAGGGTACCTCATTCAGGGGTCCTTATCGTAAGGATACTATTGTTTGTCCATACTACAACAAGCACATCATTGCCTGAACTAAGAATGCGTAACTACGCGGAGTGATGGCAGCCCTGCGACTGAAGACGATGAAGTCCTTACAGTTGAATCCTTGATATGTTGTCCATGGTTCACAAAACTACATTATGCACACTCGGGGGGGCAAGAGGCTTCGTTCTCAAATGTTGGCTTTCCTAGTTTGGTTTTGAAGGGGTTTGGATCAACGGTTTAGGTCGTCAGATAAAGGTTCGGTTAAGGGGGCTTGTGAAGTTACTCTGGGCGTGAAGCAACATCCCTGCGAGCACCTCGGGATTACGGTTATCAAGTCGATTATCACTTTTGCGCCTTGGAGGTGTAAGGTTCAATAACAGTAGAAAATGCAGGAGTCCATGCGTCGGGGTTCTTTTTGGGATGCTGTGACATGTAGGCACTAGGAAGAGTTCTTTGGGGTGTGGCTGGTGCTTAGGAGGATCCGTTCCCGTGAAGATTACCCTAAACTCGCAGTGTAAATCTGCTCAAGAGTGACAGAGCCCTCAAATAAGCCGAGGGATGTATTGCCAGAGACTCCAATATCCCTTAATTAAGGAATATTCCTTAAATCATATTAGGGATCCTATTCTAATTTAATGTATATTCCTTATAATTAAGGGGTATTGGAGTCTCTGGGTTTAGGGCTCAAATTTTGAGACTGACGTCTGAAGGCCGTGGTGTTAAGGTTTTGGGGTTTAGGGGCTTCGTGATTGAAGATTTAGATTCGAGGTTTTTGTGCAGGGTTTGAGGTTCAGGGGTCAGGGGCGTGAGGTTCAGGGTTTGAGTTTTTGTGGTTGCGTGTGGACCCTACCAAAAAGTAGGTTCTGGTGGGTTAAGGTAAATCCTTTT
Organism: Symbiodinium sp. clade A Y106; assembly: GCA_003297005.1. Classification (NCBI taxonomy): domain Eukaryota; class Dinophyceae; order Suessiales; family Symbiodiniaceae; genus Symbiodinium; species Symbiodinium sp. clade A. The sequence goes on along the minus strand of BGNK01001302.1, from coordinate 140,391 downwards.
TTAACCCCAATATGGGATGTATAAGGACCCTACAAAAGTAGGTTCTGGTGGCTTAAGGCCTAAATCCGAAACCTTCAACCCTAAGATCCCTTTCAAGGAACCCACCGCTGAAGCTTTTCAAGGCGCGCGGGAAATCCCACCTTGGCCGTCTGGAGGTGTGCGCGGAGGAATTCTGCGATTTGTTCCTTCCTGGGCTTTTTGGCTTGTTATTAATAATTAGAGTAGGGTTTTGGGGGGTTCCCTAATAAGGTGGCTGTCACTACAGTCCCGCGCTGTTACTGAGAAGGCTTTATAGTTATAGTATACTGGGACCAAAACCCTATTCTAACTATTCCGGCATTAAGGCCCCTATATTATGGCTTGGGGTTTAGGGTTGAGGAGATTGTGGGGCCAGGATAGTTCAGGTACAGGGTTTACATAAGCCGGTGCCTATAAGTTTTTGACGGAAACATTCGGAGTGAACCTTTTTTTGCTTGAAACCTTGTTGCCGATTCGCTGGGCTGGGCTGGACAGGCATTGAATTGACGGTTTAGCTCAAGGTGAACAAAGACGCGCAGTACCCATTCATCTTATTCTTGAGGGTTTAGGGTTCAGGGCTTTGCGGTTCGGGTAATTTGAGCAATTGGGCTTGTTTTGGACAGAACTGGGGATGTTGGGGGGGGGCTCAGGGTCCAGGATTTTGGTGTCGACCTTTTGGTCTAAGACTTTCAGCTGCAAGGGCACTCGCTTGCAGTCTCAGTCTCAGTCTCAGTCTGAGTCTCAGTCTCCGTCTCAGTCTCCGTCTCGCTCTCGCTCTCGCTCTCGCTCTCTTTCTCTCTCTCTCTCTCTCTCGTCGTACTCAACCGCCAAGGTTCGGGGTTTTTGGGCCAAAGCATGCGAACAAATAGCAGTTCCCCTGATGTTCGTGCCAGGCGGTGCCTCGTGGGCGGTCTAGCCCTTGATCGAGATCTGCATTCCTCCATACCCATACCCGTAAGCCCTGAAGCCCTAAATTTGAATCTGCAGGGCCTCTATACCCTGAAGCCCTACTTAGTTGCTGAGTTCATAAGCCCCCAAAAGTGTACACTTTCAGTTTTATAGTGGGTAATATTATCCCCAACAGTGTAAAGTGTATCCACCCAGCCACTAAGCCTAAATGGGGATGAGGACCCCAGCGCCGACAGGTGGCATGGGGATCCTCTCGTCGAAAGGCGAAAAGGCCGCAGACCGGCCTAGTGTTCATGGGGCTCGGTAGAGCGTTTTGGAGTTAGGGTGTTGAGGGTTTTTAGGCTTTTTGGGGTTCAAGTTGCATGGTTAAAAATTTCGGGCTTAGGGGCGTTTAGGGTTTACAACTTCTAGTCTTGTAGGCATTATAATATGCGCTTGTGGCGAATAAGCGCTTAGGGTTAGGGTTCATGGCTCAGAATCTCGACTTTAGGGACTGTTACGTAGGGTTTACAACTTCTAGTCTTGTAGTTACGGATTGAGGGTTCTTATTCGGTTTTGCGGGTCTGGGGTGCATAGGTTGAGAATTTCGGGGTCAGGGACGTTGATAGTTTCATTTCTTGTCTTTTAGGCATTATAGTATGCGTTTAAGGTTAAGGGTTCATGGTTCAGAGTTTGGGCTCAGGGACGTTTAGGGTCTACAACTTCTAGTCTTGTACATCATATCAGGCATTTCGGTTTTCGGGCTTAGTCATGGTGCTGCATAATTTACGGGCTTGGGGACGTTTAGGGCTCACAACTTTTAGGCTCATAGGCCTTGTAAATAGGCGCTTGGGGTTTCTGGGGTTTAGGGTTCGGTGCACTTGGGGTTTATGTTCTCAGGGTTTGGGGTTTTAATTTGGGGGTATAAGGATGCCTGGGCTATGCGCACTAAGGATGTCTTTGGAAGTCTTCTTGCGTTGGGCAAGCCTTCGCCTTCGCTTCTGCAGTCAAAGTGGGTCTGGACAATCCCGAAGAAAGAGACCCCTAGCTGCACGATTCGCTGCAAAATCCGTATTACATAACCCCAAACCCTAAACCCTAAACTTTGAAAAAGGAGCCCTAACCCCTCAAGGCCCACAGGGCGGCCTTGCGCGGTTGTTAGCTGGGAATCATGCTGGAAGGCTGCAACCATGTTCTGCTGCAGCTGCTGTATTCCGGGCAGTTGCTGGCAGCCTGGAGCCGCTTGGCTGCAGTGATGCAGCGGCGGGGGCACGGCTGCTTGCTGGAATTGCCCAGGCGGCTGGATGTATTGCTGCTGCTGCGGTGGTGCATATGATGGCTGGCATGCTGCCTGGGGCAGCTGCTGGTAGCCTTGCTGCTGTGCTCCTTGGGGAAACTGCTGCGGTTGATGCTGCACTGGCTGCTGCTGCTGCTGCGGTGGGTATGATTGCTGGAAACCTTGCTGCTGTGCTGCTGCCTGGGGCCACTGCTGCGGTGGCTGCTGCGCTGCCTGGGGCAGCTGCTGGAGGCCTTGATGTTGCAGCTGTTGTGCTGCCTGGGGCAGCTGCTGCTGGAAACCTTGCTGTTGTGGCTGCTGCGCTGGCTGCTGTGCTGCCTGCGGCAGCTGCTGCTGGAAACCTTGCTGTTGTGGCTGATGCGCTGCCTGGGGCACCTGCTGCGGTGGCTGCTGTGCTCCCTGGGGCTGCTGCTGGAAGACTTGCTGTTGTGGCTGATGCGCTGCCTGGGGCACCTGCTGCGGTGGCTGCTGTGCTCCCTGGGGCTGCTGCTGG
>BGNK01001302.1:123475-137671 GCA_003297005.1 Symbiodinium sp. clade A Y106 | reverse complement strand
GGCTGCTGCGCTGCCAGGGGCACCTGCTGCGGTGGCTGCTGTGCTCCCTGGGGCAGCTGCTGCTGGAAGCCTTGCTGCTGCGTCTCTTGTGCTCCCGGCAACAGCTGCTGCTGCTGTGGCTGCTGCGCTGTCTGGGGCACCTGGGGCGGTGGCTGCTGTGCTCCCTGGGGCAGCTGCTGCTGGAAGCCTTGCTGCTGCGGGTCTTGTGCTGCCGGCGGCAGCTGCTGCTGTTGTGGCTGCTGCGCTGTCTGGGGCACCTGGGGCGGTGGCTGCTGTGTTCCATGGGGCAGCTGCTGCTGGAAGCCTTGCTGCTGCGGCATTCCAGTCCGCGTCTGAGCCGCCTGGGCTCCGCCAGTCCTGATGATTAGTCCCGGGTTTTGGGGGCCTGCCGATGTTTCTTCAAAGATAGCTCCCTATAAACCCTATGCCCTTGGTTCAGGAGGCTTTTACCCGTGCGAAGAAGCCTCCAGACAGACTGCGGAACCCGACCATCAACTCGAGACCTTGGCCCTTCGACTTCCGGGACATCGGTCGGTTTGGGAGTTCGGAGTCATTGGTGTGTTGGATTGGTGATATCGGAAGTTGCAAGTCTCACCGTAAGCAGAAAAGCAGTGACGGGGTGCAGGGATCGTTCAGGAACGTGGCTACGTAGCGGCTACGCAGTATGGTGCAGTTCTGCAATTCCTGTATCTCCATGGGCTGCCTATTAACCTCTCGGAACCAATCTAAGCCGCTCTAAAGCCCGCCAAGCACTCTACGACACTCTGGTTTGCATGAGGGCTTTGCTTGGTCTTGAAATCTTTCCAGGTGTTGATAGCTTTTCGCTCCCAAATCACTAGACTCAAAGTACCGGCGGATGTGGACGGTGCGCTGGCAGGAAACCCTATAAACCCTAAATTCTTGCATTCCTTTGAGTGTCTGGCCCATCCCCAGCTTTCGCCGATTGATGTGCCTGTATGTGCCGCAATTGAACACAGTGTTTCTGCAAAACCGAAGTCATACTGGCGTGGACCCTCTTGGACTGTAGCGCTGTAACCTTTATGACTTTATGCTTCTTGCCCAGTCTTAAACCCTCTTATATAACAATTAAGTAGTTGGGTCAAGGTTTAACCCCTGGGACACAGCCGAGCTGCGGGAAGGCGGCCGGAGGCAATGGCGTTGATGTCCCACGCGGCGGTGTCGGCCGACGCTGGTCCGACTTCTGATAGAAGTCCTGCATGTTAGGGTTTTAGGGCTTAGAGTCTAAGGTTTAGCAGGAACCCTGTTACTCGTAGCCGCAGCTGGTCAGAAGAATGGGCGCAATTGAAGTTCCACGGGTAGTTAGTTTGAAGTAGACGGCTATAATCAGGGCAACAAGAAGACTTACTGCAAAACCCCCAATCAGAGCATCTAGTCCTACCTATATAATCAAACATTACTCTAAGTGAATTTCCGGCCCTATAAAACATTATAAAAACCATACACTCTTCGTTGGAAACCTTCTACGAACCATTGGCTCTGCATTCAACGTTTCTGAATTTCACGACTGGCATCCCTGCGCAAACACGATCGGGGAACATAGGATTTAGGGTTCAAGAGCTCCTACTTTCGTCTTTTGCCAATCTTTGGCATTTGGGTTCCCGAAAAAGGGGCCTCAACAAACAGGGCGAAAATGCCTCTGTGTTGGCTCGGTGCTTCAGGCAAGTTTTGATGTCCTGTCGCCTCCGCGACGTGGACCGAGCTGCTGACTGCCGGCTAGGTGCACAGCCTAAGTGTGGTTTGGATGCATCGCTGGGTGATCAGGGTCTGGAAACCAAAACCCTGAACCCTAGGCCCTATAGAATTCCTGCTATGCCATCACACGGCTCGCAATGGCAAGCTAGATATAGTTTAATGCAGGCGTCTGGTGATCCCATGGCGTCCTAGGTTGCGGCCTGATGGTTTGAGGGCTTTAGGTTTCAAGGTGTAGAGGTTTAGGGTTTAGGGTGTAGAGGTTTAGGTCAGGGTTTAGGGTTTGGGGTTTGAGTTTGCCTCGGTGCACATAGATATTTGCTTAGGAATCCTCAAACCACGAATTTGATGTGATCTGGAAGAGCGGATTTGCCTAAAACCACGAATTTGATGAGGTCTGGAAGGGCAGATGAATTTGATGAGGTCTGGAAGGGCAGATTTGCCGGGCGGAACCCGAATTTTGCCTAAAACCACGAATTTGTTGAAATCTGGAAAGGCGGATTTGCCTAAAACCACGAATTCGATGAGGTCTGGAAGTGCGGATTTGCCTAAAACCACGAATTTGATAAGGTCTGGAACGGCAGATTTGCCTAAAACCACGAATTTGATGAGGACTGGAAGGGAACTGGACCCGGAAATTTGCCTAAAACCACGAATTTGATGAGGTCTGGAAGAGCGGATTTGCCTAAAACCACGAATTTGATGAGGTCTGGAAGGGCGGATTTGCCTAAAACCACGAATTTGATAAGGTCTGGAGCCTAAAACCACGAATGACATTAAAGTTTAAATTATCATATGATAAAGAGTGTCAGTCGACGGAGCCTTGCCTACTCTCGGCAGATCCCGTCTGCGGATTTGCCGGTTTGTCTTTGCGAGGCCGTGCGTGGGTCGTCTTCAACCGAGCCCTAATGCACGTGCGCCTCCGCATGTGCAATTCGTCAGATTCGGTGTCGCAGGCCGTGCCTTAGCACGCTCACCTCGGCACGGAAGTGATCATGCCGATGGAAAGGCCTGCGAGCTCAGGCGCCGGCGCCAGTCGGGAGGTTTGGATCTGCTGGCATCGCAAGGATATGCTGCTGGGCCTCGCGACAACGCGGCACGGGTCTCGTTCCAAGATACTGCTGCGTCCTCGCCGGGGCGCTCGCGTGCCCTTAGTTTTCGCAACCTCGCCCGTGAGAGAACTTCACCGAGCTTCTGACCGGGACCAGGTAGTAAATGCCCGACAGCATGTAATGGAGGCGCAACTCCTGGCCGCGCGCGCTCACTGCCTTCTTCATTCCTGATGTTCACCCCGCCTGCGAGGTCCAGACCGACACAAAGCTGGGGACGGGAATCACCACCATGCGGTGAGGAACATCCTCCGAAGCGAGATCCTCGGCAGACCGCGTCGAGTGCCTGAGGCTCTGGCGTGGAAGTCTTGGTGCAGCCCCTGGAGGCGCCTGCCCACGGCCCGGATTTGCCATGCGGCCTCGTCCTCGGTGTCGAGATGGCTGTATACGTAGGCGGCCTCGGAAGCTGCCACGATTGGTGGCCTGCTTCAGCGACCGCTCGCGAAGGCAGCTGTGCCGTCTGCTGCACTTGCCTTTGGACGACGCCGTCCGCGGTTGTGCGGAGGCCGTCGGCGCGGCGCCTGCTGCCCAGTCGATCCTGGACGGCTCTGCGGCACGGGCTTGGCAGGCTGCGCGCGCTAGTCGATGTGTTCGGGGACCTTCCTCCGAAGCCTGCATCGTGCACTTCCGCACGGACATGAGGCGCTCCTTCCACCGCGCGCGTGTTGTGGGCGCCCTGGCCGCGGTCCATGATGGAGGGCACCTCTACAGCACAAATGATGTCCGGCGGCAGCAGTTAACCTGGCCTTAACGACGACAAAGGGTTGCGAAGGTCGGGCCAAGGCAGCTCGAGCCAGCACGAATGCATCAAACAGCAGCCATCCTACACGCCCTGTTGTGGCTCGCTGTCAGTTGCTTGCTGCGGCTGGGCTTTGGGAGGTCGAAGCTATACTCTAGAAGCGACTTCTCGAGGAGCTCCGGATGGCCGCGAGGTCGAGGCTTCCCCATGCACGTCTAAACCAGCCGTTCATGTACACGCTCCTTTTCACAGGACCCCGCTCGAGACGCACTCATTTGGCCGCGCTTTTGCGATAGCTCCTGCATGCCGTCGACTGTCTTGGAGATGACTGCTATCAGAATCCTTCTAGTATACACTGCCGGCTACAATATCTCCGAAATTCTCTACTTCGAAAGCCGATGCACTCTAGCAACCTACGCACTCTAGCAACGGCACCGGTGCCGGTCCTCCTGCTGAAGGGCGTAGAGCGCGGATGTCTTCAGGGCGGAGCGTTTCGGGTAGTCAGGTCCTGTCGGCCGAACAAGGGTGCTGTGCATGTTCCCAATGCAGTCGGTGGCCTGGGCCGTTTGCCGGCTGGATGTCAGGGGAGTCGCTCTCGTCCTCCGCCTGCAGCGCTGTGCACTTCGGTGAGGTATTCTTGCCTCTTTGCGCCGGGCCTCCTGGCTGCTGCTCGCCTCCTCGAGGCAGGCCACACCGACTGGTGCATAGACTAGAGGCCTGTGCCCTGTTTCGTACAGGCGGAAGGAAGACTGACATCCTTGACCTCAGGCATCTGCCGGAGCACTGGGCACCAAGGAGGTAGTAGCAGGTGCCGTAGACAGGGCCATCGCACCGCTCTTGGGCAGGGAGCGCGCCACACCTGATGGACCTGTGGACGTCGAGGTAGCTGGAGCTGACAATACCGGCGGCAGAAGCTGGTTGGCCGCCATTGGTCCAGCGGTGGTGTTAATGGTCGCCGAGGCAAAGGGGGTAAGTGGCACAAGATGTAGGTGCCAACATCCACGTAGTTCAAGAGCGATAGTGCCAGCACCAACCTGAATGGAGGAAGTCGTCGTAGGAGTCGCCGTGGCCGGTGGCGGTCGGATCGGAGGCCCGGATGGGGCGGACGGCCGTGGAGTGCCAACCGGAGATGGCGGCGGTGGCCCCTTTGGCTTGGATCGGCGCACCGGCGGTCCCCAAAGTTCCTCAGGTGAGCTGCTGCTGCTGGCCTCAGAGATGTCGTTGCTGTCTGATGGGCAGCTTGCACGGCTGGCACGGCTCCTGGGAGTGCGTGTGCTAGCCCTTCGCCTTCGGCTGCTCAGTAGAAGCGAACCTGCCTGCACCCCACCGCTCACCCTCAACGAGGGCGTGGTTCCAAGTGCAGGGCACACTGCACCTTGGGCAGACCTTTTGCCTCCCTTTGTCATGGAAGAGGGGGCTGCCGCTTGGAGGCCTCTCGCCCGGAGAGGGGTCTTTTTGCTGCAGACACTGTGGTTGGCACGGGCTTTCCACCTGTCAATGCCCAGGACTCTGTTGTCACCAAGGCAAGGCGGCGACTGCACATGTCAGCTCAAACTTCTCAAGCACCTCTGCCTGCCCAAGCCTGGTGGTGACGCTTTAGGTTTCAGGGCGTAGAGGTTTAGGGTTTAGGGTGTAGATGTTTAGGTTAGGGTTTTGGGTTTAGGGTTTGGGGTTTGAGGGCTTTAGGTTTCAGGGTGTAGAGGTTTAGGGTTGAGGGGGTTTAGACTGGATGTTGCGAGGAGCCTTCCAACTTGGGGCCTAGGTCCAAGGTGTCTTACACTCCGTTTCAATAGAGCTTACACCCCTAAAAGCCCTAAGCTCTGCAAACCCTGTAACCCCTATGCAAACCCTAAACCCTAAACCTATAAAGCCTATAACCCTAAACGCCCTTCGCCCTCGAAACCCTCATGGTAAAAAAGCTCAGAGCATAGGGTTTAGTGATGTTTGGTGTACAGTTCAAGGCTTCATGTTATGGGTTTAGGGTTTAGGGTTTAGGGTTTAGGCAGAGTTTAGTTTAGGGCGGTCAATGTATTGCTAAACCCCGTCGAAAGAACTTTGTCTTTTCTGCCAAGGTGCGTGAAGAATTTTCTGTCGGCGCGTACCTCCGTGACCCCAGGCCCACCCCACGCCCTACATCCCAACACACCAAAACCGCTAAACCCCAATGTGCTCCAAACACAGTAGCAAAGAAAGCCCGAAAACCGTTTGAACTAAAACCCTAAACCGTAACCGCAAACTAGAGAAGGACGCTGCGCCGCAGGCCTCATGACTACTTTTAGGTGTCGCCTTTGGCTCATGGGTTTAGGAAATCCGGGTTTACTCTGGGTGCTCTTTGTCAAACGTCCGAAACTTAACTGGGGTTTTAAGTAACCAGGGAGAAAAAAGTTTAAACTTGTATTTCATAATGGTTCCTTTAAGAAAAAAGTATTAAAGTAGGGGACTCCAAAGCCCAGTAATGGACGGTCGGATCACAATAACCCGAATGTAAACCTCGAATCTCGTGGCTGTTGACCTTCGATGCCACGAACCTTGGGTGAAACTGCTTGCGCTTCAAAGCCTTTGAGGTTTTAGGGTAGCTCTATCGAATTCGCAACGTTCTTATCTACGTCCCAAAAACCCGACTCAACTTCTTCAGCTCTTAGCTGCCAAGGCTCAGGGTTTGTATTGCTGAGGGTGTGCCCTGAACCCAAAACCCCTAAACCCAAACGCTTAAACCCTGAACCATGTAAACCCCGAAACCCTATGCCCTATGGTTTAATTGAAACATCCTCGCCATGCCAGGGTGCCTCCCGACGCTTGATGCATTGTCCTGTGTCAGTGGCAGGAGATATCCTAATAGGCTAGGGTGTAGGGTTTAGGGATAGTGTTACAGAATGAATGCCCAAGGCTTTATGTTAACGGCATCTGTGGCGAGTCCCTGTCCTGACGTTTCTTACTTGCACGTATTGTGGTTTGGCTGTTGTTCGGTTTAGAATCATGAGAATGAAGACCTCCGTGTGGCTTCTCAGAGCCGTCATCAGTAGACAGGTGTAAACCGCATTTCTTTCCACTTCCAAGTCACTTCTGCGGGCTTGTGCCTTGACTAACCAAGCTAATTCCCCCATGAAGGCCTGTATATGTCAAAGGGCTCCAAGCATGCGATGAAGCTAGGTGGGATAATCCCAAACAAGAGTCCTCATATACGGGATCCTTGATCCTACCTGCCTTCATCCCACCTTTGGAAGCCTCCGAATATTGTACGCAGTGCTCCGCTTCCCGGAAGCTTCCACCAAGGACAACACTCTTCGGAAATAATCAAACCTAGCGATTCAAACTGAGTTGTCATAGACTTCCCTACACCCTAAACCTTAAGCCTTCTGAAGTGGGCATGGCCACAGCAGTTTCAGCCCCCGTTCTGATACTCACAAGCTCGAAAAGTGTGTTCGGCTTGGAGCCAGATAACACCTGTCCGTTTTTCATAGAGGAGCCTCAATATCTAGAATGGGGCTTGGGGTGTTTTGAAGTTTGTTGTACGTATAAGTACATAGGAACTATGAACTAAAAGTCAACAAAAAACGACCTACTAAAACCCCGATACGAAGGGCCTGCATGCTGGATGCTGGGTTGCGAGCTTGGGGCCCACCGAGAACGGGAGAGGGTAGTTGTCCTAGCCCTAAACCCTTTTACCTGACAGCTTTATACACTCCATATGCCAGTCCAAAAAAGATCAACCCATCGCTCAAAAGAACGCTGTCAATTCAGAGAACAAAATAATGAAACCGCCTGAAACCCCGAAATGAAATCCCGCCGCATAGAAAGACGTGAAGCTTCCAGACCAGCCCAGTCCTTCACCCGCCCCTGCCATGGATTCCTCTGCAAAAAGGTTACAGGTTTGGGGTGCAGAGCTTGCAGCACTCGCAGCCCCAGAACCTACAACCCAAATGTACGGTTTATTCTTGCAGGATTTTGGGTTGTGTGTTCAAGGTTCTTGGCTTCAGGATCCAACGCGCAGGGTTGGAGGGAGTGCAGCCCAAAAAACCTGACCGCCAACGAACAACTCTAGACCCCGTAACCCTGATTATTCTGGAATGGAGCCTATATTATATATACTCAATAACTTATGCAAATATATCTACATGTATATGTTTACCGCTTCTTTCCATTGGTTTTCCAATTGTGTGTAAGGTTCAGAATTACACCCTAAACCCTAAACTTCTTCACTTCACTTAACCCTCAAACCCTACACCCCAAACCGAAGAACCCAAGCAGAACGGGCCTAAACCCTATTCCCTAAACCCTATACCCTTTTCCCTAAACCCTAAACCCTATGCCCTTTTCCCTAAACCCTAAACCCTATACCCTTTGCCCTAAACCCTAAACCCTATACCCTTTTCCCTAAACCCTAAACCCTATACCCTTTTCCCTAAACCATAATGCCATATACCCTTTTCCCTAAACCCCCCCAACCCTAAACCCTAAACCCCCGGGATCCCCCCCCGCCTCTTCTTCTCCTTCTCCGGCTTCGGCCTTGGCTCAGGCTCCGAGCGTTGCGGTTCGGGAAATCAGGTTTAGGCTTTCGTGGCTTTAGAGGGATCTACTTGAAGGGGCAGGGGACTTAGTAAGTTGGTTATAAATGGGGTTATAATTATAACCTACTTACTAAGTCCCCTGCCCCTTCAAGTATAAGTCTATAAGGGGGATCTATAAGCGGATCTATAAGGGGGTTTACAGGGTTTAGGGGTTTAGGCTTTAGGTTTCAGGGGTTAAGGTTTGGGGATTAGGGTCTAGGGCTTTAGGGTTTCGGGGTATGGTGTTTAGGGATTACGGGGATTCGGGGTAGAGGGCTATAGGGTATAGAATGTAGGGATTGGGGGTTCAGGGTTGCGAGTGCCGGGGGCCGAGGTGAGGAGGGGCATAGGGCAGATGCCTTGGGATTCGGGGTTTCCTGGCCTTTCAAAGTTACATAGAGGTTGGGGCTTCGAGGGCAAGGCTTAGAGTTCAGGGTTTGGGCTTTAAGCTTGAAAGCTTGGGGTTTAAGATTTGGGATCCAGGGTTTAACGTCTAGAGTCGAAGGTTTAGCTTGGGGTTTAGCGTTTAAGTAGTAGTATATCGCAGCATCGTCCTGAGCCTTAAACCCTAAGCCGCACCCTTAAACCCTAACCCCTAAACCCTAAACCCTAAACCCCAAACCCTAACCCGGTAGCCTAACCCCTAAACCCTAAAGTGCACCGGACTGAGGAGAGAACTCCAGAACCGGTGTTGAAGACTGCGCCGGTTCTGGCGAAGGCTGCCTCAGTCACAGGGACCCTTAAGGCGGTAAGGGGGAGGGGGGTAGGGGACTATACTTCCTTAAATAGGCCTTCTTATGTCCTTATTATAGGTATTAAGGCCCCCTCCTCCCCCCTACCCCTGTAAGGGTCCTTATGACTCAGCATGGCCTATCAACATTCGAATACTTCTCTAAATTAGGATCGCTTTTGTAAGGGTGTCGTACCATTTTAAGGGACCGAAAAAGGAACCTTAATTTGGAGAACTTTCCATTTACAACCAGAAAAACCTAACTGTGAATACCTCTAAGCCACAAACCATGAAGCTCAATCATTAGCAGAGGGTTTGGGCAATTGTGGTACTATCATGAAGAGAACCCTACATGATCTGGGTAAGGGTTGAGGCACCTGAATGGTACACCGAACCCGAGCGTACTCCGAAGCCGTGCTACTACGTAGTACGATTGAATCAACAATACTCCTCCTCCTCCTCCTCCCACTGTTGCTGCTGCTGCTACGGCTGCTGCTGCTCGTCCGACTCCTACTCCTAAGTCCAACGTTCCTGCTCCTAGTCCTACTCCTTCTCACACGGCTAGTTCCAGTGCGAGTGCCAGCGCCAACAACTGCTCCTGCTCCTGCTCTCGCTCCTCCTTTTCGTCCTCCTCCGGCTACTACCACTACATCGGCGACAACTACTACTACAACTCCTACTACTGCTACTACTACTACTACGACCACTCCTACGACAACAACAACTACTACTACTACTACCACTCCTACTACTACTACTACTACTACTACTAGTACTACTACTACTACTACTACTACTACTACTAATACTACTACTACTACTACTACTACTACTACTGCTACTACTACTACTTCTACTACAGCTACTACTACTTCTTCTACGGGCACTACTACTACGACTACTACTACTACTACCACCACTCCTATTACTACTACCACCACCACTACTGCTACTACTACTACTACTGCTACTAATGCTGCTACTACTACTACTACTGCTACTCCTGCTACTACTAGTGCTACGCTACTGCTGCTACTACTACTACTACTACGACTACTACTACTACTACTACTCCTACTACTACTACTACTGCTGCTGCTTCTGCTACTACTGCTTCTGCTACTGCTGCTCCACTACTACTACTACTACTACTACTACTACTACTACTACTACTACGACGACTACGACTACGACTACGACTACGACTACAACGACGACTACTTCCAGTACTGCTGCTACTTTCTGATATGACTTGCGAATGCACGAAAACCCATATTGACATGTCTCGTACTGGTCAAAGTAGCCATAAGCTTGTGGAGAAGCTAGCAACATTGAAGCAAAGGCTAATATTGTCGGAGATGACATAATTCTATAGAAAGACTGTAAAAGAATAATATCACCGCTGTAGCCGAACTTGCGGCTTACAGAATCTCGTCCTACAGCAGCAGAGAGCCCAGCTGAAGTACTTCGTTCTGAAATTCCGCAGGCAGCTCCGGGTCATCCTGGCTGCAGGGGAGCTCTGGAGGGTATAGGGTTTTAGGGTTTAATCCTTTTAGGGTCTGGGGTTTTAGGGTTTAGGGATCAGGGTGTGGAGCTTGATGCGGGAACTTGCTTAAGAAACCCTGGGTATTCATTAAGTTCATGGATCCGAAAATTTTTGGGTTATAGGGCCAGGGTTAGTTAAGCAGGTTCCTACATTAGTTCGTGGGGAGCAGTTCCTAATCCGGACTGACCGCACCTCAGTCTAAAGAGCTTGCAAATTTGATGTGTAGGCCAGTGTAGGCCAGCATATTCAAAACACCACCCGACAAGTCACTATAGCAAACACAGTACAAAATAATGCTAATCAATAGTAGTCACACACCGAGTAATACTGAAGGCAACGGGAGGGCTAAGCTACGGGTAGCCGGGCAAGGCAAATGTCGATCCGGTAATCGATTTGTTATGCTCTGATGGCTGTATGAGCCCTGTTCGCTAAACCTTCAACCGTAATGAAACCCTGAACACTGAATTGTGAAACAGTGAGAACCCTAAACCCTAAAGCCTGAACAGCCTTGAGGGCCGATTCTGTCTTTTTTATGTTCTAGGTGCGAGACCGGTTCAGGGTTTAGGGTTCGGATGGGTTTAAGGTTGGTATCTTAGGGTGCTGCTGAATTCCTGAACATTAAGAAGCAATCGCAGAACGTTAGCGCGGGATGGTCACTGCCAGCAAGGAAACGAGAACGAAATCTCTGAAGTGAATGGACGATCACGTCAGTTCTTGAGGGTTTAGGGGGTCTAGAAGCTTCCTTAGAAGCTACGCGAGAAACAGGAAGGCCAGTGTGCGTTAAAGCTTCTGTAAACCTCCGAAGCTGCAAACGTCCTCCTTGCTGCCGCGAATCCAGGACTCAAGCTTCTAAGGCTTCAAGCAGGAAGCTTGCGTTCAGGGCTCAGTCTATGTAGCCAGGGCTTACTCTGGGCAACTCAAAACCCTAAACCCTAAACGGTAAACGAGCCTAAACCATAAAGGAGCCTACACCATCAAGGAGCCTAAACCATAAGGGAGCCTAAACCAAAAAGGAGCCTAAACCCTCGGAGCTGTTTGGAGCCTCCATCTTCGGATGCACTCTGCGAGGTGACGGAAGTCCACGAAGCTAGCCAGTCATGACGGGTCTAGGGGTTTAAAGTTTCAAGGATTGGTACCGGATTGGTGTTTAGGGTTTAGGGTTTTGGGTTTAGGGCTTAGTGTTGAGGGTTTAGGGTATATTAGGCTTATGTGATTCTAGGAAACAGCTCTTTAGGGCCTTGGGTTCCAGTCATGACAAGTGATTCTAGGACGCAGCTTTCCTGGTTCAGGAGAAGGTCAGGATATGTCACGATCCCCTCGTTGAGCTGCAGCTTTCATTTAGGGTTGAGAGTTTGGGGAGTGGATTTTTAGGCGTTTAGGGCTTAGGAGTTTCAGATCCAATGCGACTCAAAGTAGATTCTACTTGCGGCGGAGAGTTTGCTCGACTCTGAAGGTTACATGCAAGCCACTCCTTGTCACGGTTCAGTAACTATTCTTGTTTACATCGCGCAGCTTCATGAAACCATGCTCTTGTCTGCTTTGCGAGAGGCGTCAGCTCCGGTCTTCTTTGCTGCCATAAGCTGCGGTTGAGCACGATCCCAACTCCAACATGTTGTAATCACACGGCAGGGATATTATCGCTTATGATCAAGACCTCGATGTTATTGGTGAACATCCCTAAATCCCAAAAACCATTTCGCAGACTAGCTCACGTAGACAAAATGCGGGGGAACATGAACCTTGGGACCCCCTCGCAGCCAACACTCAAGAAATTACGCTGTCCTTAGGATTCAGAATGCAGGGTACGAGTGGTAAGGTTCAGGGTTTGAAGGTGTAGCCTGAAACAGTATAGCCTAAATGAGAAGTTTAGCATGTAGGAAGTAGGGCTCAAGGGTTCAGGCCGCAGTCGTCATCCCAAGGGAACAGGTCTTAAGAGGACTTAAGAATGGGAGTAATACTTTACATGATTTATACGGTCTTTAGAATTGTTCCAAGGTGTTAATGGGGTTTGTGATGTATTGCACTCTCAGGATAATAGGAAGCACAAGGGTACACCTAAACCCTAAATACTACTACGTATTAACTTCGTGAAGCCCGAAATCACGCCAATTCGAACAACATAGGGTTCGGGGCTCGGGGATCTGCTTGCAGTGCTTTAGATTTTAGGGTTTAGGGTTTAGCATTGCAGCTCCAAGATCTGTGAAGTAGTAGGTTCTGACCCCTTAATTAGTTATGAGTTCCCGATCAGCAGGTATAAAGTCTACATCCTTGAAGCCGAAATGAACCCTTAACCCTGAACTGTACCACCTGAAATGGAAACCTGCAGCCTTATCCTAAAGGCACGTGTCTCGCGGCTTTTTGCATTGCTGGCGGCCGTAGTCTCCCCGAGAACCCCGGCATGGGTTCCCATCTTGGCAGCCCGAACTCTGGGAAGGAGGTTGGGGGCTGTAGTGGGGTTTGGGGCTACTATGTCGGGGTGCGGTTTCGGCCTAGCTTGGCGATCAAGGTTTTGGGGTCTTTGGATTAGTTCTACAAGTGTCTGGGATTAGAACTCAAACCCTGAACCCTAACCCGTGGGAAAGAGCCGCGAAATCTTGCCCC
Source organism: Symbiodinium sp. clade A Y106 (assembly GCA_003297005.1). Lineage (NCBI taxonomy): Eukaryota > Dinophyceae > Suessiales > Symbiodiniaceae > Symbiodinium > Symbiodinium sp. clade A. The sequence continues at coordinate 124,689 of BGNK01001302.1, read as the reverse complement.
GCGCTGGTCTATGCCGCCGCACCGAGGACGCCCAGCCTGGGCCAAACAGCTGTTGATCGGGCTCTTCAGTAGTTGAGCCTTGAAAAATACTTCCAAAGAACTTGTATACGGTGTTTGTAAGATTTGCAACAGGGTTAAATCAGCTTTGGTATGGCTGCATGAGGGGGCTCTTAAAATCAATGGGGATATTAAGGGTCCCTGTTGAGGATACTCACAAGAAACATCCCGGCATGTAGTAGGGTCCATGCATACGGCCAGATTCTCAGAAACTCCCATTTCAATCTTCTGGGCTTTGAATCCCGAACGGAAAGGGCCCTAAACCGTAAACCGTGGAGCATTGATCACAAGTCTCGCACCCTCCACCAAAACAGCTCAAGCATAAATCGTAAAACTTGTCATTTGCGCAACAAGGGTTTAGGGGTAGGGTAGGGTAGGGGGGGGGCTGGGGTAGGGTTTAGGGTTTAGGGTTTACGCTGAAGATGCAATGACTTGTGGAAGGCCAGCGGATGTCGCTGCAAGCCAAGACCTCATTATCCAACTCCTTGGGCCAAGGATGTTTTGGGATTTGGGGGAAGCGACCATTGCCCAGAAGACTATTATGTACTGGGACGGCTACGACAAACAAACAGCTCCTGCAGTACCGCCGTGCCCTTCATACAACAAAGCCTTTGGCAACGACCCTTTCTTAGACCATTCTAAACTCCGTAATTCCCAAAGCAACCAAACTCTAAACCCTAAACCCTAAATCGATCAAGCCCAGGCCTCGACGTTAAAGCATAAACCTCTCTAGCCTTGACCGTAGACACCCGAAATCGGGGTGCCGGCTTGTACATCGCGTGCAGAGCACACACGCAGACGACCAGGAGTCCAGTAAACCACGCCTTGCAAGATCTGTTTCTGCAAATTTCGAGCTGATGGGGTTCAGGGGTTTAGGGGTTGGGGTTTAGGGTTTATGGGGTCCCGGCTTCAAGGGAGGAGCTCATCGGGTGTGCTCAAAGGTTCAAGATTTACGGCAGCTCAGGATCTATGGCTCGTGGTTGCTCTGCAGCCGGCTTGCCGTCGAAACGGTAGGGGGGAATCTGTGTTTTGAAGTCTGCTGTTCCTCTGGCAGTTCTAACAGTTTTGTTTGACTGGCTTCTCGTGGTACTCTCGTACGTAGCTTTCTAGGCATTGAGGCCAGGGCTCGTTGCAAGTGGCCCAGAAAAAAGACCCGC
>BGNK01001302.1:57987-123463 GCA_003297005.1 Symbiodinium sp. clade A Y106 | reverse complement strand
CCCCCCGGCCCCGCTCGCACACCACAACAACGATCACCACCACAACAAGAACCGCAACCACAACCTCAACCACAACAACACCACCAACACGAAGACAACACCAACACGACAACCAACACCAACACCACTTCCAGCACCAACAACAACACCCAATGGCCAGACTACATATCAGAAATATTATTAACCTATAACAATCAAATGAAGCACTCGGCCACGGGATTTACGCCAAAAAAAGCCCGAAAACCCAGCAATCAATTCAAAGTGAAATTAAATTTAACGATGAAGGGAAAGAAGAACCGCGTTTATCCTGAACTAAATGTAAGAGATGAAGTTAAGAAATTTAGGAAGCGAAAACCAAATGAAAAAGAAAGAGTGAGCAACTGGTCGCAGAATGTTTATACAATAGAAAATATGAAAAGAAACAAATTAGGTCAAAATTATTACAAAGTTGAAGGTAATGATAGACAGTATCTGAGGTTTGAACTTCTGAAGGTTTAAGGGTAAGCACTCTCTATTTTCTTCACGATCACCGGTTGGGCACATGACTTTTCCCACAAACGTTGTCTCCAAAGCAGACAAGCTGACTATCTGTCCCGTTGACAGTGACTCACTAAACTTCATTAAACTGGTGCCAAATATGCTGGCACGTTTCACTGTCCATCACCATTGCGTCCAAAGCAGACGAGCTGACCATCTGACCGCACTGCACACGTATGGAATCGGCCGTTGAGACTGCCAAAACTGGTCCCAAATCTGCTGGGACGTCACACTGACCATCACGACTGTATCCAAAGCAGACGAGCTGACCATCTGGCCGCATTGCACAAGTATGGTATCTGCCCGCTGAGACCGCCAAAATTGGTCCCAAATCTGCTGGGATGTCGATGGAGTCCAAAGCACACGAGCTGACCATCTGACGCACTGCACCGGTATGGTAGTGGCCCGCTGAGACTGCCAAAATTGGTCCCAATCTGCTGGGACGTCACACTGCCCATCAATATTGAGTCCAAAGCAGACGAGCTGACCATCTGACCGCACTGCACCGGTATGGTAGTGGCCCGCTGAGACTGCCAAAAAATGGTCCCAAATCTGCTGGGACGTCACACTGCCCACCACCATTGGCTCCAAAGCAGACGAGCTGACCATCTGCTCGCATTGCACAAGTATACTTATTGCCTGCTGAGACTGCTGAAACTGGTCCGAAATCTGATGGCAAACCGCGCTGCAAATGTCCGCTGAATACGCTCTTCCTCACTACACAACTCTTGAAAACTCGAACATCTCCGGAACGTGGTGAAAATGCGCAAGTCCGAGTCCGTGTGTCCATTTTGCTTGGCCCAACAAAACGTGACTGACTCTGTGTGCGAAAGCACCAGGAGCCAGGACGGACCGCAAGAAAAGACTGGAATGGCGCCCTTTGTGCCCACAAGAACGAGGCAAATGCCAGGCCAGCGGCTTTCATGGCTATTGAGAGATGGATGCAAGAAGACATGCTCCAGTGAGGGTGCGGTTGAAGCTGAAAACGGAATGGAATTGAAACAAGTAGCTCATGCTATGCTACCCTGTATCGTTCTAGTCGGTTCGACCTTAACCCTAAACCCTATTACTTTTATGGATATTTTATTAGAGAATACCATTTCCATTTTCAAGGGTTAGGGATTTCGGGTTGGGGAATATTGTTTTTCTATGGAGGTGTGGGTGTATGGAGTTGAGGTTGAGTTTTTTCTATGTGGGTGTTCATATGGGTCTTTTGGTGGTTCCATCCTAGGGGTCTTGCTATGGGTCCTTCGGTGGGTTTAGGGTTGAGGCATACAGTAGAAGCCAAAAAGTTGGAACATCATTATCCTCATGCCCTTAAGTTAAAGTAGAGGGAATCCCAGCACTAATCAACCTAAAGGCATGTTCCAACTTTCTGGGCTTCACTATAGGTTGTTATGGTTTTGGGTCCTCGGGCTGAGGTAAGCCTATGGGTCTTTCGGTGGGTTTAGGGTTGAGGTATAGGTTTAGGGTTTAGGGTTTAGGGCTGAGGTATAGGTTGTTATGGTTTTGGGTCTTCGGGGGGCATAGGGGGGTGGGCATGGTTAGAAAATGGAAATGATAGTTGCTAACTCTTTACAGGAACTCCCTTAAGGGATCTCCTTTTCGGATCCTCCCGGGGTTCTGGGTAGCTGGCAGGCTAGCCTGCGCAGGCCCCCAGTTCTCAAAAGGATGCCATGTGGACTTGGGTTTAGGGTTTAGGGTTTGGGGTTCAGAGTTTTGGGCTTTAGGGATGTTTAGGGGTTAGGGTTTAGGGGTTGAGGGTTTAGCTTGCGTCAACACGGGAGAATGAGAAATCGGTTGGCCGCACTCCGAGCTCTGAAGGTCTGCTCCGAATGCGGGCCCACAGCCACAGTCACAGGATGCGGAGTGTTTAGGGCTTAAGGAGGGCAAGAGGGTAGGGTTTACATTCGTCTACGTCAGCGCCCGCACAGAAAGGTATAATCTGAGTTGAGAACATACGTGACCCGAGTACCAAGCTCGAATCCCGATGAAATTCTCACACAAGCTGCGTCCGAACAATATAGGGGCCGAATAGGGTTTTGGGGAACACTGTATCACTGAAATATTCAGACACCAGGTCGAGGTCCCCTCGCACCTTAGGCCTTATCTAGATTCCCACGAACACCCTAAACCCTAAACCCTGTACCCTAAATCCTGTACCCTAAACCCTAAACCCTATACCCTGAGCCCCTGAACCATAAACTCACTCAAGCCGCCCTCCCTTGCTCAGACCTTGAAGTTCTCGTCGAAGCAATTGTTCGGGCCTGGCCGCAAAGGATGATTAGGGTGTAGGGTTTAGGGGTTTAGGGTTCGAGGCCAGTGAAGCTAAATGTTACGTATTTGTCAACAGGCACACGCGTATGGAAGCATGCATGCATCCTTGCTTATGCACTATGTACACACATGTTATAGATGGAATCTGATCAGTAAGTGACATGTATCACATACACATACACACACATTGCGTCTGCATACATATATACTATACACACAAGTCTTTCCCCTGCCACGTATACCGAACAAGAAGACACGATCACAGCAAGAGGAGCAGACGCCACAAAACTAAAGAACCAGCTCCCTTTCTCTCTCCCCTTCGTCCCTCCTTTCAGTTCCCTAAACCCTAAACCCTAAAACCTAAACCCTTCGCTACAACGCAGCGGATTTCAATGACACGGCCCCGGAGAATCCATCTGCTACAAAGCCAGGCCTGATTTCGGCTGGGACTTACAGGGTTTAAGAGTCTAAAGTTTAGGGGTTTAAGTTTAGGGTTTAAGCGTTTAGATTCGCAACCGATCAAGGCTCAGAAGCTGGGCTCCACTCTGAGTCCCAAGCCCTCAAACCAGCCTCTAAATTGCAACAAACGCCTATAGTAAACCCCCATAATGCTGGAAACAGGGCTGAGGCCAAATAGCGTTGGGATTCCCTATACATGTTACATTCCTCTTAAGGATTGAGGCCATTTGGTTTACAACTTGTGGGCTTCTACTGTATACCCTTGCAGAACCAGAACTTCAAGCTCCCACCCTAATATAAGTACAACACCCGAAACCCCTTAATTCCCCAAAGCCTACAGCGTAAAACCTAAACCTACACCCCGCAAGCCTAAACCCTAAACCCGTTGTAAACTTAAAACCTCTTATAAACCCTAAACCCCTTAAACCCTGACCCCTAAACCCTTAAAGCTCCACGACTTCGAGTCCTTGGCAGCCCTGGACCATGGGCCCAAGCTCTCGGGGCGGCAGCGGACCGCACACGCCCCTTGGGGGTTCACTTCGATGAGGGTTTGGGGTTTATAGGGTTTAGAGATTTAGGGTTTAGGGCGTAGGGTGTAGGGCCGTGTAGGGGTTAGGGTTTGGGGGTTTAGGGTTTAGGGTTTAGGATGTTTAATTTACAGGTTGAGGCTCAGGGTTCAAGGGTTTAAGGGTTTGGCATTTTGGGATGTAGAGTCATGTGCACGGGGGGTTAAGGTCTATTAGTTCTAGGTGCTTCATGTTGCACGTTTCTTGTGTTGTGGGAACTCCACTTGTGGTCTTTGAAACTGAGACGGCAATTTGGATGGAGATCCTGAGCTACTTGCTTTGAAGCTCATGGGCAAGCTTGCGAAGAGTTCCCCAAACCGCAGGTTCAATCCCATAAGTTCCTTGTAAGCCGTCCTACAGTGTTCGACAGAAATCCGGTAAGGGCTCTGTAGGGGTTCTGCATGGGCTTCATATTAAGCCACTGAGCCGCGATTTCTAAAGCCAACTCGTGGAATGGAGTGCAGCCGAAGGTGCGGAGGATCGTTGCCACTCTCAGGCCGCCAACACCACCTCATTGTGTTTGGCATGTTTTTGGATATTGAGAGCTGTAGTATCTTGCTATGATACCGGGCTACATCATTGTAAAATCAATTCTGTTGGCAACTCTGCTCGTGCCCCTGTACCATACAATGTTTGAGCTGAAATCGTGAACCTATCACCGCCCCTGTGTATTTAGCCCTTCGGGTTGCCTGAGATTGTCAGGAAACCTCATACAACTATAACTTTTACCCTAAAGCCGCAGGCAATGTGCTGCATCCTTAAAGTGTCCACGTGAACCTAACAACCCACGTCCCCATCCCACCCAAAGGTAGCATACCTTGCCAGGCACCGAAGAGAAGACTACTTTTGTGCTGTCCAGACACTTGTTGCCAAGATCCGTGGCATCGCCGCTCTTGTACCTCACTCGGGGAATCGTTGGGGTGGGCGGTGTGATGCAGCGCAGTTGGACAGCCTCAACAGTTTGAGAATGCTCAACTGCGAAATATCCCTAGGGCTCCAGTTGCTAACCATATATATAAATTATAGAACATGTCACCCAGGAACCCACTATTTAGGTAACTGGTACCTTAGGGTATGCCCAAACTTTGACCTCACTCACAGGCTCTACAGCTCTGACACGCACAGAAAACCGAACCCCAAGCCGCAAATTCATGGGACTGCAGACTTCTGCGGAAGTAACTGACCGAGACTGTTTGACGCTGAGTGCAGTAAATCCATGTGTCTTTGGGGGGGGGGGGGGGGGNGGGGGGGGCAGGCCTAAACCCTCAACGCTAAACCCTAAACCCGGGAGAGGGTGGGTCGTTCGGGGCAAAAAACGTGTTACTATCCCTTCCCTCCGGGCCCCCTCCTGGAAGCACCAGACTGCTGGAGGGCAAGGAATCTCCAGTCCCCGGTCGAACTGTTTCAGGTTTACCATGGTACCTAGAGTAGCCACTGTACCTTTAGAAGAGGATATTTCCCGAAAAGGTTGGTACATTTACCTTTGCCAAGGTGCCTTGGTTACTCTAGGTTCTTGTTTACGATGGACCGAACATATTGCAGCACGTGCTGGTCCTGTGATCATAACCCGCACCCAGAGTTTGGCATTGACTGAGAGAACTTCAAGACACCAGGCACAGGCACAAGCTCTTTTGAGGGTTTGGGGTTTAGGGTTATCATTCTTGCTTGCATCATCACTCGAGTGTCTACTAGTTAGAAACACAGAACAGAAACAATCTGGTTATCGTGGTTATCATCTTTTTACCAATAATGGCAAAACTACTGCTGCTGTTGCCACTATTCTTCGTTTCAGCCGTTTAAGCCCTGGGCTGAAGCTTCAGCCGCTTAAGTTTTTGGCATCTGCCGTTCCAAGTCCGTAGCAGGTCCATGTTATTAGGGCTTTAGCCTTCCTTCGAAGGAGTTCTTAGCTAAAAACTAACAAGGTGAGTTTTTAGGAACATCCAGCGAAGAGCCGCAACCACTGAGTGCATGCTGCATCCAGGAGGCGGGTGGCGCTTGCAGTACTCGTGCTTCTGCTCCCGTGTCTCGGATAAGGGTTTAGGGTTTGAGGGCCGGGGGGACAAAATTTAGAGCTTAGTGCTCGGAGATTCGGGTGCAGGTTTCAGGGTTTAGGCGCAGCATTGCTTAGATAAGCACAGATTGAAGCTTCAGAGATCTGTCTCTGACGAACTCTGCTGTCTCCAACTGCCCAGCTAAGATTTACAGAGGTTGGGGTTTATGGTTAAGGCTTTAGGGCTAGGCGTACAGGGCGGCATGCTCAGGATTAGGCTTAACTTTAGGGCTTATGGCTCAATGTTGATTGTTTTATAGTATCCAAAGTAAGTCAAGCTTGGCTTACGGGGCTACTCCAGCTCTCCGTATTGCTGCCCAGGGGCCTCGAATGGAGCCTGCAAGCCGCAGGCACGCACGAAGCAAACCAGCCGTGCAGAAAGAAGGCATGCGCATAACAATGAGACCAACAAACCGATCACACTGGCTCTTTCGCCCAAAACACCCGTGAAATACCCGAACAACTAACGCTACCGAGCTGTTGACATACTATTACTAGCACCCATGCCAACAAAATATTGTGCCATCGCAATTTGGAAAAACGAAACAATGGTCGAATCACAGACACAAACATGCATTACCCTTCACCATGTGCCTTGGTTCTTTGGTTCAATACGAAGTCAAAAGACGACATCCAAAGTGAGGGGTTAGGGTTTAGGGAACCGAGAAAGCGAATACTCGGCGCTGTCTGCCTTTGAAGCCTCGCCTCATCCTCTAAAGAGAGACCAAACCAACGCCTTGTTAACTCTCTAGTCTGCTCTTTTACCTGGACCCCAACAGTATGTAGAATAACGGCCTTTTATAGGTATTGGGCCATTATTCTACCTACCTTTGGGGGTTTAGGTAAGGCTTGGTGCAAGGTTAGGCTTTAGGACTGCGGGCCCCTGAACCCTAAACCCTAAATGCAGGATTCCGGCTAGAAGCCAAAGCTCGGATCCTTCACCCGGTGCACGAAAGATTGCGCACTACCAGCCCCAAGGAGAGCTTCAGGGTTTAGGGGTTCAGGGGTTTAGGGTTTAAGGCTTTTGGTACGGTTTAGGTTTGAGGGTTTTTGGTTTAGGGTTTAGGAGTTTAGGAGTTTAGGGGTTTGGGTTTAGGGTCCCTAAACCCTCGTATACGAACTTGCTCTCTCCCTCAAGAAAGATCCGCGCCGGCGGCTGCACCACCCCGGCAGGTGGATCCCAGCTCGAATTCAAGCCAAACTCCTCAGCACAGGGTATAGGGTTTAGGGCAAAGCAAACAGCAAGCATGAGCAAAACAACCCTACACCCAACACCCTGAAGCCTACCCAAAACCCTGCCTGTTACTTTGAAGCTGGACGTGCTTGTCGTCCAGTCTCCTAGGGGAGCTACAGGTTAACCTTTGGGATTATATAGGCGTTATAATACACCAAAAAGGTTCAGTGTTACCCTAAACTATCACTAGGTCGTGGACGGCACAAACCCCGAATCCTAAACCCCACCCTAAGCCCTAAACCCTAAACCCCAAAACCCTAAACTCCAAACCCTGAGCCCTAACCCTAAAACCTTTGATTTAAACTTGAAGCTCTCAACTTTCGACGGGCTCCCGGGGGGCGGTGCAATCCAGCAGCGGCCATCCTGCTTCCCACGAAACTTCGGGTTTCTAAGACCTAAGCCCCTAAACCCTAAACCCCTAGCCCCAAACCCCTCAACCCTGAACCCCTAAACCCCTAAACCCCTAAACCCCTACACCCCTAAACCCCTAAACCCCTAACCCATAACCCAGAATCCCTAAGCATTTGAGCGTTGTGGTGGGAGGCTGCGTCGGACTGAAGGTTTAGGGATTGGAACCCTCATGGGTTTGGGATGTAGGGTCTAAGGTGAGGGTTTAGGGTATAGGGTTTAAGGTTTAGGGTTTAGGGTTTAAGGTTTAGGGTTGAAGGTTGAGGCTTCAGGGCTTTCGGGCGGCGGGGGATTTTGAAAGAGTTTTACTTGGCTTTGAAGTACCCAGAGACTCCAATATCCCTTAATTAAGGAATATACCTTAAATCTTATTAGGGATCCTACTATAATTATAATTTAAGGTATATTCCTTAATGAAGGGATATTGGAGTCTCTGGGTACTCAAGGAGAAAAGAGTAGCAAATTTCATGGCAAACACATGATGGATTTCAGAGCCCAGTTCAGCGTTTAGGGGGCGAGGGGTGGGTTGATTTACTTCGGGCACGAGCTTCAGGGCCCTCGGGTCTTGCGGCGGGCGTCTCGGAGAGATTTCGGGTTGAGATTGGTTTAATTTTCATGGAGTTTTCATCATGTGTTACTTAAAGTATGTAGACCCTAAGCTTTCAGAATCAGTGATGGCATACATAGCTCAGACAAGGCTTTGAAGCATCTGGTGGAAAGCCAAGCCAGTGCTTTAGAAGCTTTCGGGTTCAGGGCTTGGGGGGCTAAACCCTACACCCTGCAACCAAAAAACCCTAAACCGTAAGAGCTTAGGGTTGCCATGAGAGCCTGTCCTTGCTCTTGCAGCTGACCATCTGCGGGCCCAGGAAGCAGCCCCCGAGGTTGCCACAAGAGAAGATGATGCCTGCCACCTCTTAATTCAAGGGGTTTTTAGGGTTTAATGTAGCAACCTGATTGCGAAACCTTGGGCCTTTATTAGGGTTCCTTAAATGAATCCTAAACAATTCGGGGTGAAAGGGCCAGGGTTTCTTAATCAGGTTCCTACATGAGGGTTTTTGGGGTTTAGGGCTAATTGTGCCTGTCTCTCCGTGCTGTGTACACACACAGAGACACGCACACTGAGGTACGAGTGCACACACACACAGAGAAATACATAACTTTATACATACATCAACATGTCAACCAAGACCATCCATTACAACAAGAGCCTCAGACCCGACGCAAACCTTGAGCGTCCAACGATTATGTGGCTTGGCCCAACAGCTGCATAGTAACCCTCTAAAGCGCAAGTCTACTAAACCATGAACCCACAAACCTTAAATCCTAATCCTCTAAACCCTCTACCCTTCAATCCTGAAGCTACATGGGAGTTTCCGGAAATAGGGGGTACCTTATTTTGGGGGTCCTTCTAACAAGGATCCTACTATTTAGGGTACCATATTAGGGTCCCCTATTTTCGGAAACTCCCACATGTACCCTGTGGCAAAACTTGAATTTCTCGGCCCCCGGCCGGTTTGCTAATCAACGGGATGCTCATTCGCTTTGAAGCAACCTGGGAAGGAACGGGGATTTATTATAGCCCTAAGGGTCCAAGTACCCAATTATCATATACTCTCAAAAATAGTAACCTACATAACTACTATCCCAAAACCGAGTACCTAATTATTGGGTCCTTTGGACCCTTAGGGTAGGGGCCTTAATAATTCCAAAATACCTATAGGTAATTTGTTAAGCCCCTATATTATGTTGACGGCCCTTTTCCGCTCGGAATATCACCAGGATGGGGCCAGCCCGGCTTCTCGGAACTGGGATTTATACGGTTTAGGGCTTAAAGGGGTTTAGGGCCGTTTAGGGTTTAGGGTTTAGGGCTTAATAATGGGGTGTTGAGTACCGTTTAGGGTTTAGGGTTTGTGGTTTTTGGTGTTTATGGGGTTCGGGGGCTTAGGGTTGAAGGGGGGATTCTATGACCTTCTTGGGTTTGGGGTGCGACCAAATCCTGCAGCCCTTGGATGCAGTGCTACTGCTACAGGGGTAGGATTTGAGCAAGAGTCTTAGCTTTCGCTTGCAGGTTCGCGAGTTTCACCCTGATACTCACCCTAAACCCCTATAAACCCTAAACCCCTAAACCCCTACACCCCTAAACCCCTGGGCCTCTCGAGCAACGTCACCTGCATGTCGCATCAGCCCTCGACCACGAGTCCCATGCCATCGGCCATATCGAAACCACGTATGTTCAGGGTGTATACTATACCTGGACCCTAAGGAACCTACCTTTTTAGGGTCCCCTGATATAATTTCTTTCTATAAGTCCCTAAAATGGTAGGTTCTTTGGGGTTAAGGTAGGGGCCTAAATAATTACCAATATTCTTCCTTAAGAAGCCCTGAATGCCAAAACTTGGGGGGGTTTGCAGGATGAACACCTGATAAACCCTGGCTGCTCCTCATCTTGAAAGTGTGAGGCATGGGCATCAAGTGAACGGATTCTGGAATCAATGCTAAGCCCGAACCTGAAACCCTGAACCTGACCACGATGCATGGATCATCTCGTCACAGCAACAAGCTGTGACAATGGAGGCGATTGCACGAACTTGCTTAAGAAAGCGCGGGGACCAAATCCGGAGTCATGAATTAAGATTGCTCTTCTTCTGCTCCTTCTTACTATTGTCACAATCACTATTCTTATATTTGCATTATTAAGGCTTCCGGGAGTTGCCTGCTCAGGTTCCGATACGTCACTATATTCCGGCACCACCAGGGCTCCCGGGTTCCTGGTGCTGCTCGCCAGGTGACGGTGTCGCAGTTAATGCGGAAAGTGCCTGAGTTCAGGGTTTAGGGAGGTTCAGACAGCTCTACCCAAGAAAGTACTCCGAAGAACCCAACCGTCAATCAGGGATTCGCAGCTGAGGCAGGCTAGTCTAGGAGCCCAATTAATCGGAACAGGCTTGTCACGGGGGTTTTGCGCGCATGGGCTCTGTAGTCTGAATTTGCATGAGATCCTCAACGACGGAACCATCGGCTGAGTCGAGCTGTCTGATTAGGTATACTGTGCGACAGCCGCTTGGTCACCAATCGTCGTGGCTCCCATTTCTTGCTAAAAGAATTGAATCATGAAGGCGGGCTAAGTGTAGAAGTTCAAGCTTTACGACTTCGGGCGTCTGGCCCAGATAGGCATAATTAGGATTCAGGGCTGATGGGGTTTGGAGCCGTGAGGTTACCGGATTAAGGGCTTTAAAGGCCAGCTACGGCTTGTGTAGAGCTGCAGCGCTTCTGGGTGGAAGGGCTTCGGCTGCCAGGAATAAGCCCAGAGGGCTGCATTGCTGTAGACTTGAAGACTGCTAGGGTTTACCGCTTTAGGCCTTCAGAGCCTTTTCGGCTTGAGAAGCTATCAGAATCTACTATAGGGGCCTGAATAATTAGAATAGGGTTTTGGGGCCCATTATACTATAACTGTAATCAGGAACCCCCCCAAATAGTATTGGTAATTATTTAAGCCCCTATATATTACCGCTTTAAGCCTTCAGAGCCTTGTCGGCTTGAGAAGCTATCAGAACGTGTCGCAGGCAGCGGCTTCCAGCGACTACATCTGAAATTCAAGGAGAAGGTCAAGTTCAGCCTTGAAAGCGAACCTGAACTCGCAGGGTAAAGACCGAGGTCGAAGCCTCATGTAGGTGCGTTAACAATCAGGACAAGGTGTAAGGGTTCAAAATGGAGGTATAATCCAGTATGTAATTAATGTAATTTTAATTGAGTTGGAAGAAGGGGCTGCAAGCGAATTCGATTCCTGCTCATCCAGACCCCTGTCTCAAAGGCACACCCGACAGCCCTGTAGCTTCAGCAAAGTCACAGCTGAAGTCTCCAGGCTTTGCCCACGTGAGTGCCAGCGTGAACGCAATTCCCACGGCATAGAACGAACACATCCTCCAGTTCTTGCCTCCGGAGTTTAGGTTTCTTTTTTAAAGTTGAAATGCACTCATCTTTCTGCAACTCCGAGCGCTGGCATGTTGCCCTCAACTAGTGAAACTACTCGAAGACCCAAGATGAAGACACCCTCGATGTAAAGGGTTTAGGGTTTCGGGGTTTTGGAGTTTAGTGGTCAGGTTACAGGGCTTTGCTGCCAATGAGTGGAACAGGCTCCAATCCACGACCGGCCCGATGCTCACAACTCCAAACCCAAAAGCAGCCAATGCTTTCGGAATTTTCTTGTGAAAGCGGTGTTGGGATTAAGGGCTCTGGGTTCATGCTTTGTCTTCCATGTTGGGGTTCGTGCTTCCCGGGGTGGACATGTATGTCGCTCAAAATGCCAGATCTGAACGGGTTGCGAATCATGTAGATCCCGGCAGCCACGAAATTAAACGATCTCAGCATGCCAGGACACCTATTGCACTCCTTACTGAAGCATGATTCTTTCTTCTCTGATCAGAAAGTCAGAAAGTGCCTAGTGTCCAGGTGAATTAGGTCGGCAGTCCCTCACGTCACTGCGGTTCAGGGATTCGGGTTGCGAGCTTCAGTAGTTAGGATGATTAATAGGCATATGTTGGCCGGATACCCCGCCCCAATTTCTGGGCTCCTTGTTGCTCATCGCCATTTCTGGGCCGAAAGACTAGGCCGGAAAGCCGAAGCGCGAAACCCCAATACGACAGTCCTAGAGCCCTTTCTCGACACCTATTTGGGAGTTTCCGAAAATTAGTGGACCCTAATCTACTACTGTACCCTAAATAGTAGGATCCTTATTATAAGGACCCCAAAATAAGGGTACCCCTAATTTTCGGAAACTCTAAACCCTTATAGAGCCCCTTAAAGGAACCCCCATTTAGCCCCCGAGACCCCAAAGCCGGGAATCGAGGCTGAGCCCGAGGACCGACCGACTGACGGTGCACATGGCCGTAGCACAGCCTAGATGGGGGGTTGTCAAAATTAGGGTTTAGGGTTTAGCCTAGATGGGAGTTTCCGAAAATTAGGGGTATCTTAGGGTTCCGTTAAAGGGTTACTATAAGGGTTCCTTTAAGGGGCTCTATAAGGGTTTAGAGTTTTCGAAAATTAGGGGTATCTTATTTTTATAAGGATCCTACTATTTAGGCTGTCCAGATTCAATTGGGTGGTTGTCAAAATTAGGGGTCCCTTTTTGGGTACCCTAAATAATAGGTGCCGTATTATAATAGGGACCCCCAAAAGGGACCATAATTTTGACAACTACTCATATGGAGCTTTGGGATTCGGGGTGACGGGGCTTTGGGATCTGGCGGTGAACGGATTGAGGGCTGTGGGATATGGGGGTTCCCAGAGGCTCCAATATCCCTTAATTAAGGAATATACCTAAAATCGTATTAGGGATCCTACTATAATTTAATGTATATTCCTTAAGGGATATTGGAGTCTCTGGGTTCGGGGCTGGAGAGTTTAGGGCCGGGGTTTACGGGCTTGGAGTCTACATAGCTGCTTGGGGTGCATAGGGGTCTTGGAGTGTGGCAAGGTGTGTAGAGCTTACGGTTGTGGGGAAATAAGGGCAATGAAATTTTTTCCCTAAACCCTAAACCCTAAACCCCTAAACCCTAACCCTAAACCCCATCCCGGAGACTGCCGGCCCTCCGACATAACATGCTTTGAGAACACGCTAGCTTGAGGCGAAGCGTTCACACCCAGAATGTCAGTGCCGCCACTGAAGATTCTAAGGCCCTCTGTCTCCGCCGGAGCCCAGGAAGTTTAAGCAACGTTTGTGCTGCACATATGTGTATTCTACACACTCACACACACATGTTAGTTTGTATGAATATATACAGCAAAGCCTGAAATCTAATGTACCCATTGCACATTCAGAGCCCCTAATCCCTAACATCCAGAACACCGGCAAATGCGAAACACAACCCCAGAACCCACCTCATCATGCAACATGAACTCCGAAACAACTCTAGTTCCCTCGACATTTTGAAACCCTGAACCCCCAAATAGACCCTAAAAACACACGAACCCCATCGCACCCCTCAAAGAAGCCCTAAACCCCTTAAAGGAGCCCTCAAAGGAACCTAAAACCCTGCAGAGCCCTTAAAAGCAGGTAGCATGAATCCGGAGGTGATCAGAACCGTGAAGCTCACCAGGAAGACTGTGGCCTCGTGCAAGTGGGCTTCTGTTTAAGCGCAGACGGTTTTGGTTCAGGGGTTTACAGTAGGGTTCAGGGTTTAGGGTTTTGGGGTTTGGGGTTTCGAGGCTTACTGTGAGCCCTGGAATGTCTTAGAAGCTTAGGACTCGAGGCCTCTTAGCTGAGAGCTACAACCCTAAACCCTAAACTCCAAACCGCGGACTTTTGGGGAAGTGCCACAGTCGACGGCGGGAACCGCGGGGTTCATCCTCAGAGGCTTACCTACAGTCTCCATTGTAGTTCCTTTTTTGGTTAACCAAGTTTATGTTATAGGTTCCTAAACATAAATTGGTTAACCAAAACAAGGAACTACAATGGAGACTTTAGGTAAGGTGTAGGTTAGGGTTTTGGGTTTAGGAGCCCAATACGACTAGAGAGTATGGAGGGTGCCTTCCTGATGTCATAGAACACAGCATGCCGTCTGCGCCATGCTCGATCACAAGCCCAAATTAGGGTTTAGGGTTTACGGTTTTAGGGTTTAGGGCCATGCATTATTTGCGACTCTGCAAACAACCAAAATGCTGAATGAACCCAACAGCTTGAGCCCTGTACGCACTCCCTGCAGGTTGGCTAATAAACTCTTCGTATAGGAGCCACCTAAATCCTAGTCGAACTAACTACAGTATGCCCTAGGCCCTATAAACCCTAAGTCCTATCCCCTCCTGAACTTACGGGCCCTATCCCCTTCTTAACTTAAGCAAGCGTCGATCAGGTAGTTGTCGGACTTCTTCGTCCACTCATTGACCGGGATCTCTGAAAGAATCGAAGAGCCAAACCTCCAAGCTGCACAATGTAGGGGCCTTAATAACGAGAACAGGGTTTGAGGCTCCTCTATAGTCTAAATACCATAAGGAGCCCTCAGGAATAATATTGGTAGTTGTTCAGGCTTCTATATTGGACGTTCATAGAGGTTTCCTACTTTTCAACGGGGTGATGGGGTTTCTCGACCGGGTTCTGCAAAGGTTCTGTAGAGGTTCAAGCTTCTTCCACAGTGCCTTTATAGGGGATTTCTAGTGGTTCCATACTAGAGATGTGCAAGTTCTTGAGGGTTAGCTGCGAATTGTGCTGCCACTCCCACTGAAACTCCGTGTTTTTGGTCAGGAGGCGGGACTCTTGTGACTATGTTGCGAGCAAAACGTTCCGACGCCGACTTCTGTGGTGGACGATTGCGCGCCAAGAGCAACCTTCCTTCCTCAGCGACTCAGACTCTAGTGTAATTACTAGTGTAAGGCTAAACCCCGTGGACCTTAAGCCTTAAACCCTAAATTAACCAAACGGCTAAACCCCAGTTTCTTGCTGCAGACTTCGCCACACCTGCCCGGGATTCTTCGAGGATACAAACTTCGAGCGCCTGCTGAGAATTTCCCGAAGCCTAAACCCTAATTGAGCCCTAAACACATACAAAATCCCATGGAACCCTTACTATACTGAACCCTAACAAAAGTTAGAGCTTTAGCTATTTCTTAAGGATTCTACGAACCAACAATTAAAAATTACGTCTAAGTTCCCCTGAGCTTAGAGAACCCTGTGTTGAATCCCCGAAAAGCCCTGCGCCCCCTAAACCCTAAACCGTCTTAGAGAAGCCTTTGTAGAACCCCCTAAAAAGCCCTGCACCGGGGACCCAGGCTCATAGAAAGTGCGCCCTGGTCCGTACTGCAAGAGCAGCAAAGCGACACCAGCTGTGAGCCAGTAGATGAGAAGGGCCTTGGGCTCTGGGTTCAGGGTCTACGGGTTTTAGGGTTGATAGGGCTTAGGGCTTACCTTAACCCTGAAGAACCTACCTTGTTAAGGACTTATATAAGGAAATCATAATAAGGAACCCTACAAGGGTAGGTTCTTCAGGTTTAGGGGTTTAGGGTCTAGGCAGTAGATGAGAAGAGCCTTTGGACTCTGAATATATAGGGTCTAGGGGTTTGGGGTTTAGGGGTTAGGATTTGGGGTTTAGGCTTTAGGATTTGGGGTTTAGGCTTTAGGGTTTAGGGGCTCTACTCTGAGGAAGGAAACCCGAATGCTTCATACATTTATGTATGTATTTCTCTATTAGCTGTTCAATGTGTGTGGGCTGGTTATCCTTAGCATTTTAATCTCCGGAAATCATGGCCCCCATTTTCAGAGTCTTACCTGCATTGCTGCTGTAGGTTAGGGTTGCTTCTGCTCTAGCACTTCGGCCTGCAGAGACTGGGAGTGTCTGAACTTCAAGGAAGCCTGACTTCAGACAACACCTATTTAGAGACTTGCGGCGTGCGGGGTATTATGATAGACTAAGGAAGGGCGGTTTTCGGTTTTTAGGTTTTTAGGTTTTTAGGGTTTAGGGTTTAGGGCAATCATAGGCTTGAGGGTGTATACTAGCAGAGGAGATTTGTGTAAGTGCAGGCCTGTAGTCAAGGTGCACTCTTGAAGGTGCTGTCTCGTGCGAAGAAACAGTGTTGGCTGGTGTGAACAAACGAGGTTCCCCAGTAGCTTCATGATACGGGAACCCTTTTTCCTACTGCTTGGTTTAAGGGAACCCACAAAAAGAACATTCTCAGCCTAGAAGGCCGACCGGAAAAACAGCGCCGCCCGGACCGGTACAAAGGCCGAGGGTCAAGGAATCAAAACACGCAGAGCCTGAAACAACGAACCCAAAGGATCTGAGATCAATCTTACTTGTAGCAGCTAGACGGCATGAACCCACAGCTATCCATGCACGTGTACCAAACCTTCAGGGCTTCAAGCTCGACATGATTACTCCCTTGAAAAGGCATCCTACGTTTGAGAGAGCCCCGTGCATGTCACCGAAACTTGAGGCAACTGACCTCGACTCGAACCCAAAAACCTCAAACCAGAAAGCAACCGCTCGAAATCTCTGGCCCTTACTGTCTGTAGGGCTGGGGGTGTGCGGCTGGAGTTTAGGGTTCAGAATCATCCAGTCAAGCTGCGCTGAAGATGGACACCACTGCCTACGCCCGGCTTCCGCACTGTCATCTATACGAAGTGGTGTCTGAAGTACGAATGATTCCTATCGCCATATTAACCCTCAGCCTGTACTTATGCGGACTTGTCTATATGAGGCTTAAACTGGGTCGACATCCGGCCGGCCAGACTATGAGACGGTCTAGAGACGAACTCAGAGCCCTAGATCATTGCACTGAAAATGGGGAACCATCTTTACTGTTGTTCTACAGCTTACAGTTGTAAACCCGGTACAAGTGGACACAACCGAAACGCATGCCTCTTGCCCACACTCGTAGCAAAAAACAAGACGGCATGCACAAACTTGTCGAGTTTGAGTCGGATAACTTGCATGCCCTCGTTACCCTCGCTAGGCTTCGGACTTCCTTACCTGCGTGGAAATCACAGTGTTTCTGTGCATTATGCGGAATCGGGATGGGACAACTCCTCTAAAGTTTCCAGAAACAAAGAAATGTGCGCATATCTCTTTGTTTATAGCGATTACATGTGTTTGGTCTGGAGTGTGTGTAGCTGTAGAGAAAGCTGCTTCGTTGTCTCGGTTGTACGGTTGAGGGTTGAAACTGAGACTGTTGAAGGACCGTTATGCCCGAATCATGAAACCCCAAAGCCCTGAGGAACCGTTCAAACCCCAAAACCCCCGAGCCATAAAGCTAAATGCCTAAACCCTTTGAATCCGTAGACCGAGAAACCCTCAAACCCGCCTGCGTCCCGAAGAGAGAGGCGCTAGGCGCAGCGGGTGCCAACTTTGCTTCGGGCCGGCAGCGCACCATAAACCTTACGCTTTGGGGTTTCGTTTACAGGATTTCTCTTCAAGAGTTCCATACGGCTACGGTTTACGGTGTTTAAAGGAGTTTGGGCTCATAGAGGCTTGAGGATTCACGAAGTTAAGGTCTTAGAGGGTTTGCAGAGTTTAGGATGACTGCATAAGATGTAAGGAGGTTTTGGGAAGTGTAGGGTTAAATATTACCGTTTTGGGGCCCGGTAATCTCTGCATATATATATATATATATACACTGTCTCTCTCCAACATACATAAGCCTATTTTGGAGGTTCATTGACGAATGGTAGGTTGGGGGTGAGTTGGGAGTCAAGTTCTAAACGCCGAAATGCAGGACTTAATGAGGGGAGTGCATGCCGGGGACCATACTGTACCATCGGGGCCCTGCGACCCAACATCCTGTGTGGGTCTTAGTTCAAATCGGGTTTAGGGTTACGGGCTGGCAAACTTTAGGACTTAGGGTTCTGCGGCTGCCGTTTTGCAAGCACCTTGAAGGCGGGAACCCCTACTCTTTGGAATCCCCAACCCTAGGGTAAGATTAGGTAACGTAGTGGCCTTGACAGTCAGAAGAGGGTCGTGGGGTACATTATTCAGAACCCTAAACCCTAAACCTATTCAGAAGTATCATCACTGGGAGCCTAAACGGATTCCAGAGGCTATTTCTGCCGGGCCCTTCAGTATGCAATGCCGACCGTGGCACGACACCATGATCATGGCGAGGCCAACGTCGGTAAGGATGAATTGCCACTCCTTGTTTCAACGGAGACAGACATGGGTAGTTGTCAAAATTAGGCTTCCTTTTTGGGTGCCTAAATATTAGGTGCCGTATTATAATCGGGACCCAAAAAGGGACCAGAATATTGACAACCACCCACATGACACCATTGAGGTTTGGGGCAGGGGGGCTCCAGGGTTCTGGGATAACTCAGGGTTTAGGGTTTAGGGCTTGGGGGTTTAGGGCTTAGGGGTTTAGGGTTTAGGGTTTAGGGGTTTAGGGTTTAGGGGTTTAGGGTTTAGGGTTTAGGGTGTAGGGGTTTAGGGTTTAGGGTTTAGATTTAGGGTTTAGGGGTTAGCGCTTAGGGCTTGGGGTTTGCAAGCTTTGGGGTGTGGGGCATTTCTGTAGCGTATCGATTTTGGGAGCTTAGGGGCGGGTAGGGTAAAGTCAAAATTCCAACACACTCAATGCGAAATCCCAAATCCATACACATGCAAGCCAGTTCTCGTGAACTCTGAGGCAAAACGGCGCAAGACAATACCCTAGGGCCCCCAAAAAGGCACTCAAGCAAAAACAAGGATAGGGATATCCCATATAAACCCCTTATAATGAAGCCCAATAGGGCAGGGATCTCTATAAAATGCTTATGCTCATGTCCTTCCTGGGTCCCTAAATCCTAAACCCCAAACCCTGAATCCTGGAAGTCTCGATCAAAATCTTCCCAGGCTCGGCAAAAGTGGAGTCTGTCCACGTGAGTACTGCCAGCTTCGTGGAGGTGAGCATCAGGTTGTAGATCATGAAGTAGATGAAGGTCGCCATGTTGGTTGCCTGCGATTTAGGGCTTAGGGTTTAAACTGTAGGGGTTTAGAGGTTTAGGGTTCAGAGCTTAGGGTTTATGGGTGTAGGGCCTAGGGTCAAGGGGTTTGAGGTTCAGGGGAAACTTGTGCAAGAAGAGATAGGGTCTCGGGGTGTCGCAGCGCTGGAAGGGTTGCCGCTCTTGGCAGCAGATTAATGCAAAGTTGTGGGCTTTTTGAGCGCTAAGACTATGTACTCGAAACCCTGAATCGGAAACCCTCAGCCCTACACACCCCTCAACCCTGCACCCTATAGCCGAGGCGCTATCAGCACCTAAACCCTAAATGCGATAAACATATAGTTAGACTCCTAAGCCCTTAAACCTATCAAAAGTTAAACCCGAAAGCCCGAAAAAAACAACCAAAACAAACAAACACTAAAACCGGCAAAACCGCTCCGTCGGGACGAGAAAGTATGGGTTAGGGCTAACGCAACCAAACAACCTGTATTGAGATGACGTGAATGATAGTAACAGCATTGCGAACGACAGTAATTCGAGTAATAATGATGATGATGATACATATAACAAACTCACAACAATCACTGTCAGTGTCGGGTGGCCAAGCATGAGCGCCCTTCTTTGATCAAGTCGGTGACGGCAGCCAGGCTAATGAAGCCTGCATGTTGCAGATGACGACTGCGGGCTTCATGTCTATCGTTCAGGCTTTGCGGCGTAACTCTAAACCCCAGATCACCTAAACCCTGAACGTTAAGGGTTATAGTGTTTGGGTTTTCACCTCTCCGATCTCTGGAGCAGGGCTGTATAGGGTCTCCTGCTTTCGGCTTGAGGGTTAGCTTTGGGCTTACGGTGTGGGATTTATAGGTTTTGGGTTGCACCGACAAATTTACCAACAAATCCCGACACCCTGAACCGTGTGTTTGGGTGGAGTTCGGAAGGCTGTTGACTGGATGTATAAAGGCATTCTATACAGGGACATAAACCCAATGGAGCCCTGTGCAGCAAGTGTCCAATATCTGACATGGGAATGCTGAAGGCCCCGAGAACAGCAACAAGATTTGTTGCTCTAAACTACGCAGGGCCTTGCAGGGTCCTGATCCGACAACACAAAGGGGGGCGGTTTCCTGGTAGCCTGGAGACAATGGCTACCGTGGCCAACGAACTCCGCCTTTGCACAATTGTATACAAACTCCAATATCTAAGTTGCCCTGAACAGCCTTTAGACTAAGTCACGCAGGATAAGCCCTAAACCAACCCACAAACCTACCTGAAACCAGAAATTCATGGACATTTCCTGGGCTGTCGAGCAAGCAAGCAGGCAGAGCAATAAGTCGGCATCCCCAAAGCCCAATGACAAGCACCCTTTTGCCTTTGTCTGTCAGCCCCTTGCTGCTGCTGAACGGAGAAACCTAGGGGCACAGGGTCTTTCTTTTCGCGACCAACAGCGCGACAACAAGCATGCAACGCGTGTGAATGGCATCAAGGCCCCAGTACCAGAAATTCAGCAACTCTGAACATCGAAATCCCAAGCTCAACCCTAATTCCGAACCCCGAAGCCTGTACCCCCAACCTCGGGCCCGAGCCAGAACCCTCTGTAAAACTCTTACTCCTAAGCCCTCGGGCAAGATGCTTGCAAAAACCCCAACCCTGGAGCTTTATGATTTGAGGCTTAGGGCTTTTAGGGTTCAGGGTTTGCGGTATGAGGCTTGGGGTGTTGGGAGCTTTATGAACTCCAAATTCCCCAAACAAGTCCCTAAACCCTAAACCCTAAACCGACACTCAACTCACGAGCAGAGGTTTGTAGGGCTCAGGGCTTCGGGTTTGGGCTTAGGGTTTAGGGTTTAGGGGTTTAGGGTTTAGGGCTCAGTACGATCATTATCAGCCTGTCCCAGGTTTCCACAGGCTAATGAACGAATAGATGCATACACAACAAAAGTGGATACACCAATGAATATAAATATGGACATACCTGTAGGTATGCATATATATATATATACATACACACACAGACCTGCCTACATGCCTACCTACCTACCTGCCTGCCCACCTACATATTCCTGTATATATATATATATGTATATGCATACACACATACACAGATTTGTAGGAAACCCGACAGAGTGGTCTTACAACATATTCCGGCCCGGTTCTATGGCAGCAAAGGCGGTCTTGCAAGCACCGTTTCTCAAGCACACAATGCCGGGGTCTTATTAATTGGAATAGGGTATTGGGGCCCATTATACTATAAGGAAAATAAGGAACCTGCAAAGTAGTATGGGTTATTTTTTGAGGCCCCTATAGTAAGCGAGATGGAAAAAGCGGTGGTGAATACAGGCCGACAAGCAACAGTAGCCAGCACGCAAGGGGGGGAGCAGAGTCACAACATTAGCAGGACGTATGGTCTGACATGATATGACACGGTTTGGGATGATACGGCATGAGGCTGCATGATGCGATATGACATGACTTGATATGATATGCTATAGTATGATATGATATGGTATGGCATGAGATGAGTTGAGATAAGAAGATATGATATGGTGTGATCTGATACCAAAGAGTCGAAATTCGTATCAGATGATGCCATATGATAGGATCAAAACGAGTAGAATAGGAATAACAAAACGCAGGATGCGCTTGTGTGATAAAGTATTTTGTCGCCATAATCCATTTTGTATATGTAACAGAGAAGTAAACTGATCAATCAGTGTGTATACACACATGTTGTCTTCTACAATTATGCGCTAATAAAATCATATGTATTCCGTTCTACGGCAGTTTATTCTCTACGTTGCGTCCTGTTGTGTTCTGTTCTACTCGATTCGATGCACTGCTTTTGCTTTCATTATAATACCATGCATAGTCAAAATCACACTACATTGCATCACATTTCGCTGCGTTTCGTTTCCTAGCGATACATAGCATTGCATTCAGATTGGATTTAGACTAGATTGCATTATATACATGGAAAAGCGCGAAAGCAAACAATTATCCATATTTGAATGAGACAAGGGGAATACGGAAAACACACAAAGCCCCAAACACTTAAACCCTAACATCTGCAGCACAGAAGCACGTAAATGCCCGCACCTACAAACCCAAACACCTCAAAGACTGACCTCTTGCAGCTTGCCAAGAAAACCCCAATCATGCCCCAATTGGCGTCTTTCGAGCTTCCTGGGAACTATGAACCCTAAGCCCTGAACCCCTACACTTTCTATCCTCAACCCCTGCACCATACACCTTGCAAGCCCCAAGCCCTGCACCCTCAAAATCCTAAACCCCTGTCGTACCCTTCAAGGCACCCTGAAAGGAACCCGTGAAGGCACTCTTAACGGAACTCCTGGCGGGATCCCGAAAAGGAGCTCTTAGCCCGAGAAGCCATAGACGCCTCGGCCTCCGACAAGGCCAGTCCGGCGTGCGCCGTGCGGAGGGCGCCTGGGTCATGTAGGCGCCTTAAGGATACGGCTATAGAGATATACATACACAGACACATATGCATGTATGTATGTACATATATACATGTCCAAACATGTGTGTGTGTGTATATATATATATAAACGGAGAGAAAGGGTAGAAATAGAGGCTTTTATAGAGTTGTGGAAGGGATTTATAGGGTTGTATACCTTGATACTCAGAGTGCACCGGTTCCCTGAGGGGCCCCTTTTCAAAGGTTCGATAAGGGTGCTCTAGAGGGTTTGGGGTTCTGGGCTCCGGGTTTAAAAGGTCGAGGGATTGGGGTGTTTGTTCGTGATGGGGCTTTGGGTTTAGAGAGTTGTGGTCGAGCCCAAAGCCAGGCCAGTCCTGGACCCTACAGTGTAGTATCCTTTTAAACACACTAGTTTATGGTTAGGATCTTGTAGTAGCAAAATGAGATACCCGCCAACCAAAAAAGCAGTTTTTTGCAGGATCTAGGTAGAATCCTGAAGCTAAGGGGCTCTGGAATGATGTGGGTGGTTGTCAAAATTATGGTCCTTTTTTGGGTCCCTATTATAACACGGCACCTATCATTTAGGGTCCCCAAAAAGGGACCCTAATTTTGACAACCACCCATGTGTTTCTCCTAGAGGCATCTGCTGGAGCTTACCCTAAGGGTCCAAGTACCCAATTATCATATACTCTCAAAAATAGTAACCTACATAACTACTATCCCAAAACCGAGTACCTAATTATTGGGTCCTTTGGACCCTTAGGGTTAGGGTTGGAGGCGATGAAACCCGGACCCCAGATCCGGAAGAGCCCCTTTTGCATCACCTAAGCCCTAGCTTTCACTACCAAAACATACCTTTTTCCTGGGGCCCCTATAACTTGTATACTGGGGTTTCATAGGAACCTACGAAAAAGTAAGCTATGGTAGTTTGAGGTAATTCGCAAAAGATTCTAAGAATCCGGAAAGATCTGGGCCCCTAGCGTAATATTTGCACGTACTCGGCTTTGCTTGAGTGCCTAACCCCCCCCCCCGCCCCTCCCCCTTTAGGCAACACATGTCGGTTATCTTTTGAATGTGCGCCCAAGGGCGAATACCCCTCCATTATCCCTCAACCGTGCTGTTGCGGCGGTATGTGCTGTTGAGGCTTTTGCGGTACATGCCAAGGCTCCGCAGTCGTTGCCCCCATCGCCGGTCATGCCGGTGACAGTCTGCCACAATGCGGGTTTAAGCTTTCGGGTTTAGGGTTCTGGCTTTAATATTGGGGAGTTGGGCTGTAGCTTGCGAATGGGGGTTTAGGGTTTTGGAGCGTAATATAGCAGACTCCTCCGGTCGCCGAATCGTTGCAATTACGCTCCGCTCAGAGTTTCACATCTCCTTCACATCAAAAGCCGAAAACCCATCACGTTCTCACAAAACCCCAATAGAATCCTGTAACACGTTGCAACCCTTTCTTGCATCGTCACCAAAGACCCAAAAAAGCCCTCAAACCTCAAGACCACCCTAAACCCTAAACCCCTGAACCCCTAAACCCCTAAACCCTAAACCCCTAAACCCTAAACCCCTAAACCCTAAACCCTAAACCCTAAACCCGAAACCCCTGGTGCTTGGTTCAGTTTCCGGCTCAGGGGGATCATTGTCTCCTACTGCAACGGTTTAGGGTTTAGGGATCGCCGTTTTTACAACCAATTCGAGGAAATTTAGTGACAGAAAGAAGAAGAATAGGGCCCACAAAAAGCACATCAGCAAAAATGAGGACAGCGATATCCTGTATAAACCCGCTTATCATGAAGCCCAATAAGGTAGGGATATCCCTGTAAAAAGCCTATGCTTATGTGCTTTTTGGGTCCCTAAACGACGATCATGAAGCTGATGGAGGCGGTGTTGACGGTGGTGATGGTGGCGGTGCGTTCATGCTTCATTCAACCGTGGCGTTGCTGAAGATAGTGATGATGATGCTGGCAATAAGCAGCTCGACATCGGAGCGCTTTCGCTTTCCATGGGCTAGATATCGTACACCAAAAACCTTACACCCCAAAACCCGAAACCCTAAAACCACGACCCTTATCGCTTGAGCTCGAAGCCCTCAGCCGAACAAGCTGAGACCAAGGCCCCCTCATCGCCGTAACTCTGCCAGAGGGTGATAACTTTGATCTTGTCCTCAGGCGGGGTGGTCTCTGGGATCTATAGGGACAGGGTGTAAGTTTGGGGTTCCGGGATTGGTTGCAGAAGTTGATGGATCATTTTGGTGTCTCTGGCCCGGGTGTCGGAAGCTCTGTCCAAAGAAGAGGACCCGCAATTACACTTCGTCAAGAACTTGCCGCAAAAAATCAAGATCGAGACCACGCGGCCTTTCCTGTGAGGCAGATCAGGGCAGGTTTTGCACAACGGCGATTGTAAGGGAAACATAGCTGCGAAGCTGGCAACGGCTTTGGAGCGTATGAGCTTCAGGGTCTCTCTGCAGACCAGGTGACATCAGGCTTCATGCGGCCAAAGACCTGTGCAACTTTGAGCTTTCTGGGATTCAAGATTTTATTTTATGGCTACCACAGAAGCCTCAATCATCACCAATGTTATCCCTAAGCGCTCCTTTTTATGTTTATAGTACAATGTACCCTAAAAGCGCTTTATTATGTGCTTGGCTGGCTTGTTCCCATAACCGACCCACAGTCGATCTGATCGCAAGCACTCGTGGTGGTTTCTGTCCTCGCGCAATCTCTCCTTTAAACTAATTACCATAACCTGCTATCTCGTAGGTTCCGATTATAGACCCTAATATTGAATTTATAGGGACCCTACTTTTGGTAGTTCAAAGTGCTTATTATCTTCGTCGGTTTCCCGCAACGCGGTTAAAGAAGCGAGGCTACGATGTGCTATTGACCCACGAGCAAGACGACGTCAGCTGACATTCAAACCATCAATGCCTTCGATCTACATCGCGGGCTGGAATGCATTTCTGGGAATGAAGCGTGCTGGGTCATTGGTGGGTCATTCCAGGTACAGTGATACCATAAGATGTACACCCTCGACAACCGTGCTGAAGAGACAAGCAGGAAGGAGCACGAAGTCCAAACCAGACGAGCAGTTGGGCTTATAGTGCTTTGGGTTTTTTTAAATGCAATGACCTTTCTCCGCAGCGACAGGTCTGCCTCTCAAGAGGCCTGCACTACAAAGAGGCTCCCACAGACCTTCTCCCATGTAGGAGGTGTCAGTGCTTTGGGTTTAGGGTTCTAGGTATGTTCTGCTATCGCAGCATTTTGGCACCAGGACAAAGGGCCGAATCATGGAGAATGGGCCTCTGCCTAAGACTATACGGATAGTTCTCTGCAGTCGGATCCGATTTTCAGGTCCCAAATAGAAACCCTTATAGGTTCCCTCACAGATCCTTTCAAGGACCCCTAGACCCCAGAAGGGACCCTAATTTAGAGAACTACTACCCATACACGACCCTAAACCCTAAACCCCTAAACCCCTAAACCCTAAACCCCTAAACCCTAAACCCTAAACCGGTGGGGCCCAGAAGACAAGCATCCCCGGCTTCAGAGGCGGGCGCCCGGAGGGTCCAAGTACCCTTATACTGGGTACTTACCTAGACCCACTAAACCCTACTTTTTTGTAGGTTCTTATTGTAAACCCCAATATGGGATTTATAGGGACCCTACAAAAGAGTAGGTTCTGGTGGGTTAAGGTACAGTAGAAGCCAGAAAGTTGGAACATCATTCTCCTCATGCCCTTAAGGTAAAGTATACGGGATCCTAGCACTAATCCTCCTAAAGCCATGTTCCAACTTTCTGGCTTCTACTGTAGTAGGTATTATTTGGGCCCCCAAACTATACACTACACGACACCACACTACACTAGACTATGCTGGTTTCCACCGCTAAGGAGTTAATTTTTCTGGTTCAGGGTCTTTGGTGTGTACTTCCTTTATGTTCCGGCACTCTGCGTAGGATCTGTAGAGGGGCAACTCAGCTGTCTGAAGAGCGTATAACGAGAAAGTCTCCCGAACCTAAGTAACCTTCACTGTGACCCCTAGCACCCAAAGCCCTGCCTTAACGGCAGGCAGCATCTCTACCAGCTCGTCCCGTCGCTCTCGCAGCAACCTCGACGGCGTGCACCACACGAAACACTGACTTGGGATTATTGTTGGGTTGGGTTGATTCATGCAGTCATCGTTACTAATTACAAGGTTAAGGGGTAGGGTGAACCAGTCACTCCTTCTTAAAATCTCAAGTCCTCTCTCACAGGATGAGAATTTAAGCTTGAGGCTTGAGGTTGTCTGAACAGGTGGAGGCTTTCTAGTACCACGAATGCTCTTACTCATACTCCTACTCCTCTTCCCACTCCTGTGTTGCTACTTCAATTCATATAGTCATGTTACATCGCAGCACTGGTTACTTTTCTGGCTACATCATTACGACTGTCTCTTCTTTTTTTTTTCTCTCTCTCTCTCTCTAACTATCTGTCTCTATCACATGACAGATGCAGCTAGTCGCATTTGCCAATCATATTGCTGTTTATTGCCCAGCGGCCATCGAAACGCGGACTGGCTCAGCGCTAGCCTGAGGTTAGCTTCAAAGTTCCCCCCCTCTTTGTTAAGGGCTGCGTCAAGGCTCGGATCGCGGTAAAACTTTTCGGGTCTAGATGATTCGGGTTTGGGGCTGGTGCGTGGACAGCTTTCTGAAAATCATGGTTCGGCTGCAGTTAAAGCTTAAAGCCGAAGCAGCAGTGGGGTGAAAGTTGTGTGCCCACTACCGCAGTACTTTATAGTTGTAGAAGGTGCCAGATAGCCGACCTAGATTGACGTCGGGTTTGCTTGATGTCGTGCCCTGTCTGCAAAGTCCTATCCGGTTACTTTGACGTCAAACAAGTTTCAGGAGATCATGCCATGAGCCTCAAATCGGTGCTCGTCTCCCAACCCAAAAATTTCAAGGCTTTTACGATTTCGGGCTTCAGGACAAGCGCCACTAATTCCCAAACCCCACGGTACAGGCTCTGTGTACCAAAGGAGCGGTAGCACAGGATTTCATGTCTTTGGCGAAACGCAGGACCATGTAGAGGACCGAACAAATAGAATAGAGATGGTATCCGAAAATTACGCACAGCTACGGCCATCACTGAGATGGTCTTAACTAAAAATACAATTACAAACAATAAACGGATGCTAGCTGAGAGACCGCATAAGGTATCCGAAACCTCATCAGCCTCGCATATTTTGCATTACCTCATGGGACGTATGGATACAAGATCTGCAGGCTTGCACTGACTGGCACGCATCTAACAGAACCCTGAACGCCGAGACGCGAAAGCCCACCCAGGCAATGCCTGACTCCAACCTTGACCCTAAACCCCTAAACCCTAAAAAGGTGCTTGTCTCTTGCCGCCTCACACCGGGTCATTGGCAACCCCCTAGAGTTGTTGGATCAGGAGTTTCAGCTAAACTCCTCTCCGCACTGAGCCCTAAAGCCCTAATCCCACAACCCCACCAAAAGCCCTGATTTAGGGCCATAATCAGTAGAAAGGGGGTCTAGGGTAACTATACGATCGTTTTTGCATGTTTGAATATATTGGTTAAGCACCGTTCAGGCGTCTTCATTGCAGCCACCCAGAAAAACCTGAATCCAAGGTCCCTGCTCAACTCCTTCGCGTTTCCAGGTCGTAGCTGAAGTCTCCTGACCAGTCCAAGCGCCTAATGCCCGGGTCATGGTAGTGGGCCTTAATAGTCAGAACAGGGTTTGGGGGTCTACCGCACATATTTATGTATATCTATATGTAAATTACTGCAAATATACACACCTATCTAAATCTGTATCTCTTTCTCTCTCTCTCTCTATATGTGTGTGTGTGATACTGTTAAAATAAGAACGAACCCTAGGAATGGTATTTCCACTTCTTGATGTCTAGAATTGGGGCCGAGGGGGCTTCGGGGTTTGGTGCATCGGTGGCGCAGGAAAGTTTGATAGGCTGTTAAAAGTTAGTTAAGGTTAGGGTTGTTTATGGTCTTGAACTGGGGTTTCGTCGAGGGTGATGGGACCCTTAAACCCTATAAACCCTATAAACCCTAAATCCTAAACCATTCCGGGGCACGGCTGAGGCCGCGGAGCAGAAGCCCTCAACCCTTAGGCCCATGGGCTCCTCAACCCACGGCTTTTTGATAGGGTTTCGGGTTTCGGGTTTAGGGTTTAGGGCCTGAGTAGCAAGCATAGGTTTTTGAATATAATACACTGTAACTAACATGGGGAGCCCGCAGGAAGACTGTTGATACTTTTTTTTCTGGTCCATCTATATATAGATAGACAGTTATATAGTTATATGAAGTTATATGTATATATACACATAGACAAGTATACACAGATACATACATACACACCCCAAAACTCGAAGCCGAACTCCGCCGAACCCAATTCCGTGCTCCTTGGCGTCCACATCTCTCCAGCGGATGCCACTGCTCTCCTGTGTTCCCTAAACTGGGGTTTAGGGTTTAGGGTTAGGGAAGGTATCATGTTTGGGGTTCCTTTATGGGGGTTCTGTAAGGGTTTAGGGGTTAAGGGATTTAACTTAAGTTACCATAACAAGGAAACCATATCATTTACTATAGATCCCTATTATGGTAACTTAAATTAAATTCCTCAACCGCTTAAACCCTTAACCCTTATAAAAACCCTTAACGGAACCCTAAATTGTGGTAGCTTAAATATAGAATCCCTTAACAAGAGCCCAGTCTCCGGACTCTCTGGGCATTCTCCAATCAGAACCTGGGCCGGCTCCAGGGCTTTGTGAGTTTTTCGGTGCACTGGAAGAAACTTTATAAGATAATATAGGGGCCTTAATAATTAGAATAGGGTTCCTTTTAGGGATACTATATATAAGGGATCTATACGAGTACTATAGTATAGGGGCCTTTAATAATTAGAATAGGGTTTAGTTTAGGAGTTTAGGGTTCCTTACAGGGTTTAGGGTTTTGGAGTTTTAAGGCTTCGTGTTTCGCGTTTACATAGGGGCTTGGAAGATAAGAGTCGGTGCAACCAGCACGTACACGCCCTAAGAGTTCCTGATTTCTGCGACGCATGGCTTGTACACAAAGTCCCCAAGGGTCCAAAGGACCCAATAAGTAGGTACTCGGTTTTAGGATAGTAGTTACGTAGGTTAGGATTTTGGTGGGTATATGATTTTTAGGCACTTGGACCCTTGGGGAAACTGTTCTGTTGCATAGATTAACAAGAGTACTATATACTTGTACACCGAGGTTTAACCGAGGTTCCAAACTGTGGCTCGGGGTTGGGGATTTCGGGACAGATGGGGTTTATTGTTTGCGGTTTGAAGGCTGGGCGTGGACACCATAACAAGTATCTTGCTATTGGCAAACACAAGGCAGTGTTATCGAGAAAGCTTCTCTTGGAGTGCCCATCTACCACATAGTAAAGCTCATAATTTGGATCTGATTACAAACGTGAAGCAGAGACTGAGAGATAGAGAGAGAGGGAGAGACAGAGAGAGAGAAGTACATGGACCCATAGGGGCATTACCCAGAAACTCTCAACTCTCTATCGCTCCATCTCACGGCAGGAAATTTCGATCCTGCGGCCTATGTGTGAGGGTTTCGGTTTTGCGCTGTTGGGTTTAGTGTTGAAGGAGTGTAGTGTTTATGGCTTTGGCGTAGAGTTTAGCGTTCACGGCTGCGTGGAAGAATTTGAAGTCCTGGCCCAAAGCTAAGAGAAGTGCCAGCTCTGTGAAATGGCGAGCTAGAGACACGTGCACGTTCACTTCAAGTGAGTCACGAGTCACTTCAGGTGAGTCATCGAGTTTTTGCTCCTTCAGGAAACTGTGATGCCGGAGTTTTTATATCCATACGTCTAGACAGATATTCTCCTACATTTCCACAAATCCGACCACAAGCTCGGCTACAGATCTGCTTCCACGGGGTAATAGTATAACATACCCCCAAACCCTGTTCTAATTATTATAAGGCCCCTATAGTAAACCCCCCATAGTACCCCTTATAGTAGCCCTTATAGGAGAAAACTATATTGCCGTGATCCCAGCGGGGTCTGTCGAGGCACAACGACAACCCCGGGCCGTGAAGCCTCAACGCGAAACACCAACACTAAAGCAACCCTAAACCCTAAACCCAAAGCCCTAAATCCAAAACCCCAAAGCCCTATAAACCCTAAACCTAAGCTTTAGGGTTTTGGGTTTTGGGTTTAGGGCTTTGGGTTTAGGGTTGTAAACCCCAAGCCCCAAACCCCAAAGCCCTATTAACCCTAAACCCTAAAGCCCTATAAACCCTAAACCCTCTGACTCTTGAAGCCCTGCTGGTCGAGATGCCTTGGCTCCCTCCCGAACGATGCCACACTGGCGGCCAATGCTCACGCCGGTGGTGGTGTTATCCCCGGTGCAAATGACACAATTGATACCTCAGTCTCAGGGTGCAGGGCCCACGCGCTTGGGGTTTTGGCTTCGGTGTAGGGTTTAGGGTTGGCTCAGGGCGTCTAGATGCCCGGAGATTTTCATGAACTACTAACCCTACTACTTTACGGTCCACCTTCGAGCCTGGCAGGGTGAGGCTTTCGTCTCGGGCAAACACAGCTTCCTGAGCACTGGACTGTACTGTACATGCCCAGACCTCGATGTGCCCTCCAGGGCACGTGCATGACCAACTCAGTATCAAATCGCTACCTCTGCCATTGCAGTCCTGACATAGTGCTGCTGCACAGGTCTGCCATGCTTGGCAAAAGCTCTGTTTGAGTGCCAGCTCGACCGTTTTCGTGCCGGTCTTCCTTAACATGGTGTAAGGGTAATCCAGAAGACTAGACTGAGCCATGGCGCCACCAAGCTTCAGCTCCTGCGGCAAATCCAGCGAACAAATCTCCCAACGTCGACTCTGCTCGCACCATCTAGCAACCCTAAACCCTGAACCCGAAGCCGTCGTAAGGCTGATTGTAGAGCTTCCCGGGAGGTCTTGTTTTCGCAGCCCTAGTGACCCATTCGTCCGTACATATTGTATTATATACATATATAGCTGATAAAAACATACATACATAGATACATACATACATACATATATATACATACATGCATACAAATACCGACGTCTGTTATGTAGTACGTTACTAACCATATAACGCGTAACCCTGTAACTCATTACGCAGCCTGCCGGAGCCTGGTCTGTCGAGGGTAGCCCACAGGGCCCAAAGTACATATATAGGTTACTTTAAAGGTTTCTTTCAGGGTTTGTGGTTTAGGGTTCCTTTTAGGGTTCCCATAAATAGCTATAGGACCTATATAGTAGAATGTAGGTGTCTATATGAGGAATTACTATTATGATTTGGGGAAGTATCCCCCATAGCAGCACCTAGGACCCTTTGGGTAAGGAGTGGCCCAAACCGTAAATCCCTTGAAGCCGAAATCCAACGCCTCTCAAACCTGAACCTCAAAATCCTGAATCATCCGAAATCCCTGCACCCTAACTCCTGAGCCTCCTGAGGCCGGAAGTCCGTAAACCCGAAAACCCCAGGACTTTCTCCCTCTCCTCGATGACCTCTCTGCTGTCGGATTTCATCTCCTCGGCGATTTTAGGGTTTAGGGTTTAGCAATCCCTTTTAGGGCGTCCTGAGCGGATTCCCGTTACGGGATCCGTGAATCGTGACTATACGGGTACTCGCAGCCGCGTAAACACCTCAAGCTGTCAAGGGGGAAGAGACACATGCAACTCCAAAGCGTCAAGTTTCTAGACCCAAGGGTAACCTAGGAATAAAAAGGGTGCCCTTTTTGGGTTAAAGGGGCTTACAAGGGAAACCTGAACTCTAAAAAAGGGAATAAGGGCCTACTCTAGGCCCTAGGTTTGCAAGCCGCAAACTTCCTAACCCGAAAAGCTTCTTAGCCTAAGCTATATCACCAATGCACAGCGGAGAGATATGCCGGGAGCAAATGGCAGAAAGCTTGAACCTCCGACACTCTAAACCCCTTAACCCTGAAATCCTTATTATAGATCCCTTATAGTACAGTGAACGTCCTGTATAAAAACCCAGGTAATGGTACCTAAGAACCTTAGGGTAAGCTACTCTCGCCGAATAGGGTTCTTATACAGGGGTTTCACTGTACCGCTTATGGAAATCTAACAGCCTTAAACAAGCCAATGATAACCCTAAACCCTGAAGTGTGAATCTGATCGCAACTCTAAACACTCCTCAATAACAGGCAGCCTCGGGTCGTTTCTAAAGAGAAGAAGCCCGCACATTTGCAGTCCTCGCATGACCAAGTTCGAGATTTGTGTTCAAAGGTTCCGGTACGCACGGGTTGCCTTTCGAGAGTTACTAAGAGAAGAGGTGTTCCTAAGGGGGTACGCTGTAAGGTTTCATGACGACAAGGTTTGCGGCTTTTACGGCGTTAAGTCGAGTACAAGATTCTTACAAGATTTTAGGATTGCTGCAGAGGGTTTACCATAGTCTCCATTATAGTTCCCTCCTGTACCAAAGCCTCTACGGCTCTTTCGATATCTTTCTCTCCATGTGCAATGCCACATGCCGGAGCAAAATTCAAACTCAAAAGCCCCCAATCCTTGCAACCCCCATGCCCAAAACCTCTAAACTTCTTCGGTTCTGTACTCTCCGACACCGCTTTTGTAGAACCTTCTGTATGCCCTGCAAGGCTTATGGCTCGGGATTCTGCCTGGGCACCGCAATATTTCAATGTGGGAGTGAGGTGTTTCACTTTGTGTAAACCCGATTTCCACGTTCCATCTCAGAACCCATGAGCTAAATAGATCGTTTCCAGAATTCATATAGTGTTAAGGGGATCGGGCCATGTTGTGTTGAGTGTTGAGGGCAACCCATTTTGCCCACCTTGCTCAAGGGTGTCACGGGTGGCCATGACTTCCTCGGCAGAGATCTCCTCGGATGCCAGTGGCCGAAACCCTGTGTCAGGTGGTTTCAGAAAGGGTTCTCTGAGGCCGAAAACGCAGGAACCCCTTAAGCCACACCCTGAACCCCGACCGAAAACCTATCATCTTAATTTCTCAATGCTCAACTGTGGCTGTAGAGGTCGGGGTCACCCCTAAATCAAACCCCTGAAACCCTAAAACCTCAACTTTGGCTGTGGAGGGTGGCAGCTTCTCAGGAACTTGTGGCGTTTTCGGGATTGGGTTGGGATCTAAACCATAAGCCCGAAACCCTAAACAACAAGCAACCGCAAACCCTACACCCTAACCACGAAACCCTAAACCCTGCAGCCGTACACCCATGCCCGAACCTATATAGGCCTTAGGAAATTTATGGCTAATGTAGGAACCTGATTAAGAAACCTTGGGCCTTGATTAGTGTTCCTTATATGAATCATACTCTTTTGGGCTTATAGGCCCAGGGTTTCTTAATCAGGGTCCTACATTATTATAGTACCCTTCTAGATCCCTTATAGTAACCCTTATAGACCCCTTTAAATCAGCCCTTATAGAACCCTAATAAAGGCCCAGGGTTTCTTCATCAGGCTCCTACGTTAGAGCATCAATCCTCTGGCTTCCTAGAGAAAAGGGCGAGAACAAGCAGTTACGTAGAGGGTTTAGGGTTTAGGGTTTTAGGGTTTTAGGGTTTAGGGTTTTTTTTAAAGTGCAATGGACTTTCGCTCGCACGAATGCCCTACCCAATTCGGGCACACACTAAGGGTGTACAGCTGTACACACCCCACAAGGAATTTCACAACCTGGGGCCGCTAGGTTCGCACAGCGCACCTCCTCCCAGACGGCAGTAGTTTCAGCCAACACTCATATTCACTGCTTAGCAAGTACATAGGATTCTGGGGCGGCAGGGCAGCTTTACAGCCACCCCCTCCCAGAAGGCGCTGGGGCCGCAGGCAACCGAACAGTCACCCCTCCCAGAAGGCAGATATCATGCAGTCATCAGTCATCGAAGGATGTGAGGTACAAGCACCTAATTGAAATAGGAGAAAATTCACGATCTGTACAGTATTGTTCAAGTTGACTTTCGGCTCAGAAGATACCACGCAAGTCAGAGTGTTGCCATTGCAGGGATATCTGAAGGTCATCTAGTTCCACGTGGATGAAAAACTGTACATGGTTCAGAGCTGCTGCTCAATATCGTCCTGTGGAAGGGGCGACGACCCTTGCACTGATTGCACACCAAAGCTGAAGTTCGTCTCAAACGGTCAAAGACTACTAGCGCTTTGCGGACTGCATCCAGGAAAGCCAACCAAAAACCTCATAGAGACCATCTCCGGTAGCGTCGCAGGCTGACTGGATGAACCACTGGATATGGTAGAGGATGTGGAGCCCGAGCTTCTCTGCGACCTCCGCGGCAGTCGTGGCATTCAGCAGGTCCTGCTTGTTGGCGAAGACCCGAAGCACGACATCATGCATCCTGCTTTCATTCAACATTTTGTTGAGTTCCTCGCGGGCAGCTTCGATGCGAACTCGATCATTGCCGCCAAACATGCAGATCAAGCCCTTCGTACCCTGGTAACAGTGGCGCCAGAGGGGTCGAATCTTGTCTTGGCCTTTCAGCTTGTAAGGAATGGTTGTCTTACCTTCCATGTCCCAGCAGACCATCAGGATGCGCACCTCCGGCTTCCCGATGAGGTACTGCCATATCTTCGTTAACACATGCCCCATAGCTCAGGAACCTATCTCAAAGTGGACGGACTGCTGGAAAGACATCTTGAGCCTCGAGCTTGAGNTTCCCGATGAGGTACTGCCATATCTTCGTTAACACATGCCCCATAGCTCAGGAACCTATCTCAAAGTGGACGGACTGCTGGAAAGACATCTTGAGCCTCGAGCTTGAGCCGTAGCCATTGGTTTAGGGTTTAGGGTTTTAGGGGTTTAGGGGTTAGGGTTTAGGGTTTTAGGGTTTTAGGGTTTAGGGTTTAGGGTTTAGGGTTTTAGGGTTATGGATTTCACATGTTAAGTTAAGGGCGTCGTAGCCCTAAACCCCAAGTCCTTCTGAACCCTAAACCGTAAACCCTACACCCGAAACATCCCCAAACCATAGATGCTTCTTTTTCGGCGATCTCAGGCGTACCTATCGTCTACTGTAGGGCATCTTACGTGTTAAACTGAGACTGAAGTGACTTCAAGTCAACGCTGCTGAGCTGTTCGAGGATCACGGTTAAGGCTCGTGGGATCCTGCTGGCTAAATAGGACTTCGGGGCGTTTTCGGTGTTAGGGTTTAGGTTTAGGGTTTTTGGGTTTAGGGTTTAGGGCTTTAGGTTTAGGGTTTTGGGGTTTAGGGTTTAGGAGGGTTTTTGGGTTTAGGGTTTAGGGCTTTAGGTTTAGGGTTTTGGGGTTTAGGGTTTAGGGCTTTAGGTTTAGGTTATTTGGGTTTAGGGTTTAGGGCTTTAGGTTTAGGGTTTAGGGTTTGGGGTTGAAGGTTTTTGGTTTAGGGTTTAGGGTACTTTGGGGCCAAGGCAATGTTTCAATTTCTGGGCTTGGAAGCAGCCGTATGGGCACCAAACTAAAATCAGAACCCCCAGGATACTAACCCAATACTACACGCCCTAAACCCTAAACCCTTAGAGGAGCCATACAGGATGATCGAAACCCTGAACCCGACATACCAAACCCCGAATCCGAATCTCACAAACCCTCAAGCACCTACTGTAAAACCCTCAAGCTCCTATATTATATGCCTTTGAGGCCGAACATGCTAACAGGTGTGAACTTGTCTGAATGTATACTTGGTGAACGGGGCCGATTACAGTCTCTAGATGTCGTACTATGACAGGCCTCCAAAACAATGCGAATTAAAGTAGAAGCCAGAAAGTTGGAACATCATTATCATTATCATCCTCTTGCCCTTAAGGCGAAACCCTAAACCCTGAACCGAAAGTATAGGCAATCCCAGCACTTGGCATCCTAAATCCGTGAACCACATCTCTGGGGTTCACTATAAGGCCTCTTTAGTCCACCCCCCCCCCCCCCCCCCCCGACCAACAACACACCCCACGCCCCCAACCGGAGACCCCCCCCCCCCCGAAAGCAGGGG
Organism: Symbiodinium sp. clade A Y106; assembly: GCA_003297005.1. Lineage (NCBI taxonomy): Eukaryota > Dinophyceae > Suessiales > Symbiodiniaceae > Symbiodinium > Symbiodinium sp. clade A. The sequence continues at coordinate 87,122 of BGNK01001302.1, read as the reverse complement.
GCCCGGGGGGTTGTGGGGTTTTGGGGCCGGGGGGGGGGGGGGGTGGACTAAAGAGGCCTTATAGTGAACCCCAGAGATGTGGTTCACGGATTTAGGATNCCCCTGTCCGTGAGGCGAAAAGATGTGGAAGGCCCGCCTTGTGCACCATATATCCCTGGACCACTCCTTTCGGTTTCACTCTAGCGCCTCTTTGATCCCCCCCCCCCCCCCCCCAGGTCCGAAATGCAAGCAAGCTCCTGGTCCCTGTGCTTTCGGGAGTGTAGGGTTTCCGGTTTGCGGTCTAGGGTGTAATTAGAGGTTTAGGGTTTGGGGTTTAGGGATTGGCGAAGCCAGAGTCTCTGAGGCATGGAGGTTTATGCTTTGGGTTTGGCGGCTTGGGCTGTGGGCTTTCGGCTGTCGGAACCAACCTAAACCCTCATACGCATCAAAAGCTCTTTCCAGCTCATCGCCAGCACGTAAAAGCACTGGGAAGCGTAACCTTCACCTTTGCGGGATGAGGCATCCGGCTTGGGAGTTCAGGGTTTAGGGTTCAGGGTTTTGGCTTACGGGACTTACATAAGCCAGCGGGTCCATGTATCTATATGAAGTACCTATATAGAGACTACTTTAAGGGCTAAGTATATACTATATGAGTACATCGACCTTGGGGAAAGCCTTTAGGCCGTGACGGCACAGGATCAGGGTTCACGGTCGAGAGCCTACTGTATTTTCGCTTTCCGCTCAATTTTCAGTGCAATGTTTGACAGCTTCGAACCCAAGACTTCAAACTTTCCTACATGCATTGACGTTGTTTTTCATGATCCTTGGCCAGGTGTTGGGTTAAGCCAGCAGCCAGAACATGTGAGTCCTCCCCCCAATAAAGTTGCGATGAGGACTTCTTACTGTGAATCTTGATACGATTAAAGACAGCATGTTGCCTGTTGGTTGAGTCTCACCAGCCTTATTATATATGGTTGGTATTCCTACTCTGCTACTCTTGATAAAGCGTTTATTTCGAACTGTTACTGCAATTGATACTATTCTAATTAAATCTAAATCATTTTAGTCTTTGTGTTTCAGCTCTCATTGGTCACAGGTTCAAGGTTGCTATTGACACATCTCCATCTTACTAGACCTTTTATCATCACAATTGCTTGTTGTCAATATGACCACGTCTCCTTGTGTATGAATGCTGTTCATGCTTGTGCTTCCAGTAGTACGATGGGTATAAGTCTGGTACTGAGTACTGCTTGTTGGCACCGCCGTTGCGATGGCTCTCACTACGAGGTTGACGGGATTCTACAATGCTCTAGATACGAACTGACATGCTCTCGCCAGGATCAAACACTTGCTATCCGTGGTACTGCGGGTCTGGAAGGAAAGCTGCCACAAAATGAACGTCGTCTGTGGCAATGCTTCACGAAAAATGCTAGGGCACCCACAGACATCGCCAAACTCAGGTGGAACGCTCGGGCCCTGCGCGATCCTGGGCCAAGAAGGGGTTAAGCATGTTTTGGCGCGGTAACATGATGCCTAGACTGCGCAAAGAACACCGAAATGCTAAGCCGTCTAAGACCGGGGTAGGGTCCTCTGCATCCTTCAGCGGTTTCGGGCTTAGGGTCCTGCACCTGACCCAACATGTTTACACCCCAAGCACTCAAACCTCGACCCTAACTGCAGTTGAAATGAACGCTGCCTCAATGCGTTGCGTGCTTTCAAGAGGGTTCTATTTGGGCTGATCAGTGCTTTAGGTATCAAGGACTAAGGCTTTTTTAGGTTCAGGAGTCCTGTCGGCTTTTGTAACGATACAGTTAGATTTGCAGCAGGCGTCTGCGAGATCTTGTCATAGGCGCCCTTCACGAATGCGAGCAGACCTGGCGGAAGAGCAACATCGTTCTTCTTAATACCCCCGTTCAGCCAGCTATGAGCCGCTCTGTGTCATTATATCTGCGTTCTGTGCGTTCCCTGTGTATGTACACATGCATGCATGTTAACAGATATGTTAACATCAATATATCTAAAACAGAAACATAAATGCATATACATATGTATGCATGCATGCATGTATGCCTGTATGTATGTACGTATGTATGTATGTATGTGTGCATGTACGTATGTTTGTATGTAGGCATGTACGTATGTATGCATGTATGTATGTATGTATGTAAAATGCAGGTAGATGTTATCTATCTCTTTACATATGTGGTCATGTATTCGATGATCCGTAAAAAAATATGCATGTTGTGACTGCTTTGTCTAGCGATGCCAATGGATTACCTAAGAATGCCGGATTTATCCTTCTTACACTTACATGGGTGGTTGTCAAAACTATGGTCCCTTTGTGGGTCCCTAGTATAATACGACACCTAATATTTAGGGTACCCAAAATGGGGCCCTAATTTTGACAACTACCCACATACAATACTGACTGACTCGGTATCTTACCGGTGTCTACGCCCAACACCTCATGAGAACCAAGCGCGTTGAACTGGCGCATGGGAAACAGCAGAGGAGCTCCAAATGTACTATGCGTAGATTTGGGAGTTTCCGAAAATTATGGGTACCTTATTTGGGGGGGCCTTATAATAAGGATCCTACTACTTAGGGTACTCTATTAGGGTCCCCTATTTTCGGAAACTCCCAAATTAGGGAGTGGTGTGAGCAATATAGCCATCTCTAGAGCTGTGGTCCCCGCGGTTGAAGTCAGGACGCGCTTACCCGTAGTGCTGGGAAAGCTTACCAAGATCAAACTGCGTCTTGCCTGAGGTCAAAAACCCTCTACCCCTGACCGTCAAGAGCCTGTGTACCCCAAACTCTCCCTAAACCCTAAACCCTAAACCCTAAATTCATAAAACCCTCAACCCCAGCCTTTTCCCTGAACCCCAAATCCCAAAGCCTAAATCCCAAACCCTGAACCTCAAACCCCAAGTAAACCGAGTCTTCTCGGCTTTCAGCCAAAGCACGGCCCGAGCTTCGACAACGGACCACTGCACCACTGGTCCTCTAGGCTTTGCTTACGGGGTTGGAGCTATCAGGGCTTTAGGGTTTAGGGAGGTGCCATAAGGGTAGGAATTTGGGGCTCCTTGGTGGTTCAGGGTGTTGGGGTTCGGGGTTTAGGGTTTTGTTAGGGATGTTTGGGATTTGGGGTGGTTTATGAAGCTTCTTCACAACACGCACGCGGTGGCTTCCTGACTGTTTGGACAGGTTCACCGTTTTACGGCAAACTGAAACCCAGCTCAGACGCACAGCGAGACATACATGCACCCCGGTCTTATGGAACATGTCTTCTATATGAAAATCTGACACTGCGCCCTGATACAAGACGAAACTAAACATTAAGCCCTGCTCCCTAAACCCCGAATCCTACACCAACATGTTTCCACACGGAGCTGGACATATGAACCACATGCTTATATACACTTCCAGGTCCGCAGCAACCAGGAAGCTTTAGGAATGTGGGGTTAATGCAGGAGCTAAGCATAAGCTCCATAGGCCCAACCCTTTGACTCCAAGAACTGGCTTCTGAGGCCAAAGGGAAGAAAAACGGCCAAGTCGCAGAAGCATAACACTACCCTGCCATCCAGCCACTCCAACGCCCCTGGTTTAAGAAAGACTTAGTCTACTTTAACATGTGCTATAGTTGTCTCCTCGGGAGTGGTTCTTGAGTACCGGAAATGACCCTTAACGCTTGATCGACCATTGCATTCACAGGCTCATCCGATGGTGGTCGAACTCCAGCTGCCGCAAAACTTCCTTCGAAAAGGGTTTCGGGCTGGCAGGGTTCCTTCGGATTCTCAGGATGTGGGGTGGCTGAGGGGGAGGGATGTCGCATCACAGGAGCATGGGTTGCGGTTCTTGGCTTTATATGACGAAGACTGATGCCGACAAGCAGCATGCTCTCGTCTAGACTACCAGGCCTGCAGTCCCAAACTCTAAGGGTTAAGATAAGGGCTACTAGAAGGGTTTAGTATAGCGGCCTTAATAGTTAGAATAGGGTTTGGGGGGGTGTATTATACTATAGCATCTCTCAGTGTCGCGCCCTGTGTAGTTCGGAGAATGGGGCCGAATACGTTGGAGAAACCATTGGCTCTGGAATAGTGATTTCAAACCCCCCTCCACCCCTAAACCCTTGAACCCCTAAGCCCCTAAACCCCTGAAGCCCTAACCCCTAAACCCTAAACCAGAAAACAAAACAACGGTAAGCCCCAAACGGTAGTATGAAACCGAAACTCTTCCCGAAGGCAGTGCTTACAGTCACAAACCTCAGATCAGAAAGCTGAATCCCAAAGCCCCCCCTAGCCCCTCAAAACCCTACACAATGCAAGGTTTTAGGGGTTTAGGCTTAGGGTTCAGGGGTTTAGGGGTTTGGCATGAGGTTAAGCCTAAGTCAAGCTGAGGCACCTAAAAAGAATCCGGAACCCCTTTGCAGCCCGGCATGCGACGATACTGTGGCCATTTATCCTATCCCTAAACCCCAAACCCTGTGACCCAGAAACTAATCTGCAAACCCGTGAAACTCTATACCGTATATTCATTCTGAAAACTCAACACCCCAAAAATCTTAATTGCCGAGCCCTAGGAACATATTCACGCTTACTTCGCCGAGGGGCCAGCTCTTCAGATCCATCCTTGCTTCAGGAGGCTCAGGGTTTGGAGGTTAGGCTTTGGGTTTAGGGTTCAGGGTTTAGGGCGTGAGGGTGTTGAGAGTTAGCAAGTTTAGGAGTTGAAGGCATTCGGTGTATCGCGAATATCCTTATTGTGGCTGTGATAGTTAATTATGATGACTCTTATCAGTGTGCCTATACCCTATATGTATATATTAGGGAGTTTAGGAAATTCGGGTTTATGCCCGAGGGCATCTGGATGCATATGAACCCCACGGGACCTACATCATTGGATCGCGTTGCTATGGCAGATAGATAGGTAAATAGGTAGCTAGATAGATAGATAGATAGCTAGATAGATAGATAGGAATCCTTTAAGGGATCCCTTAAGGATCCCTTAAAGGAGCTTAGCTCAGGAAGTTCCCAGGGGCCGGTGCCCGCACTGCACGGGGCTGCCCCAGCTCCGAGAGCTGCCAGCCGAGGGCTTTGACGGTGACGATCTCCACCTTCCGAAGGTTTTTTTAAAGCTCCTTTTTAATGCCTGCCATTCCGAAGTCTGACAAACCATCAAGGCCACATAGTTACCCTTCGGAAGGGTTTAGGGTTCAGGGTTTGGGGTTTAGGGTTCAGGGTAGGGTTTAGGGCTGATTAGGGTTTTTTTGGCTTTCGGGTTTAGGGTTTAGGGGTTTGAAATTGTATAACTATTCGGGGGCTTAGAGGACGATCTCCACCTTCCAAAAAAGGTTTAGAGGGTTAAGCTATAGGGTTTGATCTCCACCTTCCAAACAGGGGTTAGGGTTTATAGGGGTTAGGAATTATAGGGTTTAGGGGTTTGGGGGCACCTTCCATAAAAGGCGTCGAGGGTTTATAAGCTATAGGGTTTAGGGTTTAGATCTCCACCTGCCAACAAGGGTTTAGGAATTATAGGGTTTATAGTTATTAGGCTCTATAATATAAATTCCACTGAGGGGTTTCAGGGCTTATAGGGTGTAGGGTTTAGGGGTTTAGGTGTTTAGAATGGTTTAGAGATTTAGAGATTAGGGTTTAGGGTTCCCTGAACCCGAAACCACATCAACTCGAAGCAAAACTATTCGGTGGGTTAGAGGACGATCTCCACCTTCCAGAAGCAAGGGCTCCTTCTAGGAATACTCTGAAGGCCACGATGAAGGTTCTAGGACAAGGGTTTCTTTAAGGCCTGGGGTTCAGAGTTTGGGGTTCACGGAAGTGTCTCGGTTCAGGGTTTAGGGTTTAGGGTGTAGTTTTGGGGAGGATCTGTCCCTTCCAGGTTTGAAAAGGGGGCAATTCACCTTCTATACAGGGATATTTCAGGATGTATGGTTCCTTAAATAAGGGCTCTATAAGGGTATCGCTTAACTCTTCATTGTCCCGTGCTAACCAGGGCAAACGAAATCAAGCAACAACACCCACCTGTTTCTGGCTTGGGTCTTGGGTTGAGGGTCATGCAAACCTTAGGACGCTGACATACATACATACGTACGTACGCACGTACGTACTACGTACATACATACATGCATACTCACATACATACTCGCATACATACTCACATACATACTCACAGACATACTCACATACATACTCACGTACATACTCACATACATCCTCACATACATACACATACATACATACGTACATACATACATACATTCATACATACATACATACATGCATACATACATGCATGCATGCATGCATACATACATACGCACACAATCACACACAAACAGAAACACAAGGGCAAGAACCGGCGACGGGTGATCATGTTCATGAGGGCAGGGTTGCCCATAGGGATGATGATAGGGCTGTTAAACACAAGGATAACGATGATGATGCTGACGATGCTGATGATGTTGGTGGATGTGTATATATATATATATATGTGTGTGTGTGTGTGCAGATGACGATCAGGGCGATAGTTGCATTACGTGATGCTGTTTATGCCTGTCTGCGCCGTTCGGGTGATCATAGCTGTTTGCTTGCAAGTCGGGGTACGAGACATTGGGCTAAGAGACACAATGTTTGTTCAGGAAGTCTCCGAAGATCACGAACCCCCGTGTTTGATTCAAGACCCTTCAGATCCAACCCACGCCCAGAAGGCCTAGCATCTCAACTCTCAAACCCAAAACCCAAAACCCCGGACCCTAAACCCCAAAACCCTGAACCCGAGACCCTAAACCCCAAAACCTTGAACCCTAAACCCTCCAGCGCAGGCTTCATGCCTGGTTCCCGACGAAGGAGCCATCACGCATCGTAGTCACGGAGTGACAGCCTAGTATAGGTTCCTTTAACGAGTTCTTACAAGGGCTCTATATATATAAGGGGATTCTAAGGGCTGATTGAGTTGTATATGGGGCGTGTTATAATACAATGATGTTACGGAACCCAAGCAACAGCTTCTAATAGTATATCTTCCAAGAATAAGAAGGAGTTCAAGGTATTAGGCTTGAGCTGTTGGGGTCTGGGGCCCAACGTGTGGGGATAAAGAGCTTCTTTTTCAAAGGTTTAGGGTTCAGGGCACTGAAGGCTACGGCTAAGGGTGCATGGCGAACCCTCTACCTTCGAGATTTAGAAGTTTAGGAAGCCCTAAACCGTGAAAACTTTTAATTCGGTGCTTTTCCACAACTTGAAATCTGAAACCTTAAACCTCCGACCGTCTCAGATTTTGTTGGCCTGCAACCCTAAACCCTAACTGGCCTGCAAGGGCTTTCAGGAAGAGCTGCTTCTGGTCGCTGCCTTCGCGTGAGAAGAGCCTAGGGCTTCCCCCTCAACTACCAACTTCAAGCTAGGCCTCAGGGTTTCGGGTTTAGGGTTTAAGGTTTAGGGTTTGGGGTTTAGAAATTCGAAACTACGTAATGAAAATGAAAATGCAATTCAAAGCGAAATTCACACAATTTCTATTCATCCTGCTCTTGAGGGTTTAAGGTTTAGGGTTGAGGGTTTCGGGGTTTGGGGTTTGTCGGGCATATGGCTTGGGGCTTAGAGGTAGGGGTTCGGGGTTTAGGATTCAGGGGGTTAGGGCTTAGTGCTTAGGGCTTAAGGTCTAGGGGTTTCAGGGTGTAGGGTTGAGGGTTGAGGGGCTATGGGGCTTAGGGTTTAGGGTTGAGGGTGTTTGGCCAACTTCAACTTGTTTTCGGGGAAATTCCGACAAGTTCGTGCTACGCATTACGTTAAAGAAATAGCTTCTTCTCAAGGAGGGTCCAAGTACTAGTACAGCATAGTATAGCACAGCATAGCATAGTTTCGTATAGTACAGTATAGTGTCGTACAGTACAGCGGTATAGTATAGCACAAGGTGGTGCAGCATAGTATAGAAGAGTATAGGATAGTATAAGTATGGTATAGTATAGTACAGTAGAGTATAGTATAGGATATAGTTCTGAAACTTTCGGATCTATACTATACTACGTATATCATACTTATACTATCCTATACCCTCCTGTGCTTATGCTATACTATCCTATACTATGCAGCGTATCCCCTCAAGGATGGCACCTGCGAGTCCCGAAAGCAATTCCTGCGAGTTGACCTGAGCCCGCGGATGGAGGAGGTCTGTGGGAGTTTAGGGTTTAGGGTTTTTTTGGGTTTGGGGGTTTTGGATTTGGGGTTTAGGAGTTTAGGGTTTAGGGGTTTAGGTTTAGGGCTTAGGGGAGTTTAGGTGTCAAGGTTTCTGATCTTGGTTGTTTCAGGTTCGAAGGTTCTGGAAGCTTGGAATATGGATTAGGGTCTTAGGGTTTAGTGAGTTTGTTGAGGACAAGCCTTGCTGGAGGGGGCGGGACGGGGTTGAAAGGCTCGCAGCCCAATTTCTGATTTATCGAAGCCTGGCTCTGCGGAAACCTTAAACCCTAAACCTTAAACCCTTAAACCCTAAACCCAGCAGTTCCGCTTGAGTCAAGACCGTCACCCAAGAAACCAAATTGTACCTACCCCAAGCCGCCAGGCAGGAAGCCAAATCTGAAGCTTGCTAGCATTTGCGAGCCCTGAACGATGTTCGGCCTATTGGTGGAGATGGATGTGTGATTAATGGAGTGGGACTTAGACGAGAATTGCGGGGATTTGTTGCCTTGCATGAGGCAGTTGGAATTTACTGCTCCAGAATGTCTCGAAAACTGGAACTTAAGGACCATAAAGGTTTGTATTACCAAATGTTCAGACCTCAGTAGTAACCCTGTCAGCCTCGTCGTGGATCTGCCCCTCTGCGATAGGTCTGACAGCAGCTAGATCCATTCCTGCTGTTTTGTTTGAAGGTGAGGCGTTCATGTTCCACAACTCCCATTTTGCTGGTGATCAAGTTGAATCCAGTTTTGTTCTAGGACTTGACGACTTCTGAGGTCTATGAAATGCAGAAGGCTCTTCTGCGACAGGGCTCTTCGGAAGAAACACCATTATAGTAGAAGCCAGAAAGTTGGAACATCAGTAGCCTCATGCCCTTAAAGTAAAGTAAAGGGAATCCCAGCATGAATCATCCTAAATCGATGTTCCAAGTCGAGGCTCTCTGGTCCCATGCCTTCCTTTAATGAAGCCCCATAGAAATTAGGGTAACTACTTAGATCATCCTGGGACTAAGTAAGGATACAGGTACCCATGTCTTAACCCCTAACCCCTAAACCCTAAACCCCTAAACGCTAAACCCGTTCTTGTGCGATGAAGGCTACGATCCGAGCTCTCTGGGTTGATGCCGGTCCAGGCCGTGGCTTGGGAATGCCGATGGCTCTTGCTGCTTGGGGTTTAGGATTTTGGGTTTAGGGTGTCGGGTTTTGGGTTTAGGGTTTTGGGTTTAGGGTCTAGGGTTTAGGGTTTAGGGTTTTGGGTTTAGGGTTTTGGGTTTAGGGTGTAGGGTTTAGGGTTTTGGGTTTAGGGTTTTGGGCTTTGGGTGTAGGCTGTAGGGTTGAGGGTTTAGGGTTTAGGGTGTAGGGTTTAGGGTTTTGGGTTGAGGGTGTGTATTTAAGTCGCTGGTCATATCTATGTAGTGACTGGCCCAAACAGCAGTGGCCCTGCTCCTTGTCGATTTGTGCGCTGATGTCTTCTGTTCGGACCACTACTTGGAGGTTAGGGTTTAGGGTTTAAGGTTCTGGGTGTAGGGTTTAGGGTTTAGGGGACCTAGAAAGTAAGATTCTAAGTACCCTAATTGGAAAAGTAAGTAATTGTACCTGTGGTTGGCTTTTATATCATTTAAGCCTAAGTTACTAGGTGCAGTAACTGTGTCACTTGATGTTGGCATGAGGCGAACGAATGGAAGTATGTATATATATATATATATACACATGCAGGTATGTGTATATATGCATATATATATAATGTATGTATATATATTTATGTATATATATATATTACTATCTATTACTGTATGCTAGTGTATGTCACTATATGTTGTTGCATGTTTCTGTATGTTAGTATATCAAAACACATTTTTTAATGTTTTGATATCTTCTTGCAATATGTCATTGCATCTTCAGGCCGGATGACTCGGGCCAGCTAGCCACCAAGTGCATGCTGTCTACTAACCCTAAGTCGCCGTTTTAGGGTCCGGGGTTCAGCTAGGTGGGTGGGGCTTTTAAAGCCTTTGAAAAATATTAGTAAATAGGATCCTCTTAAGCCCAATAAGGGAAAATGTAAAATGTCCCAAAGCCCTACCTAGTTTAGGGGTTAGGGGATCCTAAACCCAAAGAACAACTTGGAGACAGCGCGAACAGTGACCTCATGCAGTATCCATACCATGGGCCGCAGAGCCGTACATACATGTACGTGCGTCTATGTAGATATGTATGCGTATATGTATGGATGTATATAAATATATGTCATTAGATCACAGAGAGACGACGATATGCAGAAACACCATTCAAACAACAAAACATATTAAACACATACAGGATAACTATCAATCTATATGATATACACACATACACACATACATACTGTATACTCCTTAACCCTATATCGCCTTCTGAAGGTTCTCTTATACTGATACTGTTAAACCATCAAGGCGCACAATCGAGACTTCCTACCTATATCACCTTCCGCCGGTTCTCTTTTACTGATACTGTTAAACCATCAAGGAGCACAACCAAGACTTTCTTGGTGCAGGCCAAGCAATCCTTCGAGCAATCTTTGGTGCAGTGTCTGCACAGCTAGTCAGTGAGACGACGACACTAAGGGTCCAAGTAGCTGATAAGCGTATCCTCTCGCAAATTCTATGCTACATTACTACAATTACGACGTCAAAACCCAGTATCTTGTCATGTGGTCATTTTGGACACTTAGGGTGACACCTGATTCACAGGTGCGAACTTGCTACAATCGATCCTAACTCAGAGGTCGCACTGTGAGACAGAGCCGGCACCTCGTATGAGGTTGAACAGAGACTTCTGGCTGTCGGTTGGCTTCGCGGAAAGCCTGGGCTGTGATCCAAGGACCACTTAGGGTTCACATAGGCTTTTTGGACCCCCAGCCACTAATCCTAGATCCAAAACCCTGCATTCCTAACCTAACAAACCCTAAACCCAAAATCCTACGTTTTAGTTTAAGGACCCCAGGCCTTGAACGCACAATGAAAAAGCATCCCTACATGTCACCCAGAAGCTCTTGTGAGGAGTCTGCACCCCGAGATGGCGTTGCCTCACGAGCACTCGCATTATGCCAACGTAAATCCCCAAACAGTGCGTGAAAGCTTGGGCTTAAAGGGCTCAAAGTACGTTTTTAGGGTTTAGGGCCTACGGTTTACAGCAGAGTTTAGGGTTGAGGGTCTGGGTGAAAGAGCACCACGACGACCACGATGACCATATCGCCCAAGAGCGCGAGAAGACCACAACGAGACCATCAGGTGACACCCAGGACATAGGCCGGATCTCTTAAAGGGGTCTGTAAGGAATCTATGAAATAAAGGGGCCTTAATCATTAGAATAGGGTCTTGGGGAATATCATACTATACTAATAATAATAATAATGAAGCCCAAAATAGTACAGGACTGGCACGCTTCAGACAATGAATCTTGCGAGACCCTGATCCTGTGCGAATAGTAAGGGCGTGAGCGCCAAATACGCACCCAAAGCCCTAGAACCACAACCCTAAAAAATGTAAACCCTAAACCCCAAGCCCCAACAAAAACCATACACTCTAAACCCTATAAGCCCTAAACCCCCTAAGCCCCAAGAGTCCGCCCCCACAGTACCGGCCTTGTTTTGGAAGAGCGTTGGAAGCCGAGTTTCCGAGTCTGACTGGATCAGGGCCGGGTTCGATCCCTGTCGTTTCGTCTCCTGAGGGCCATTTTAGTTGCTATGCATGTAATACATACATACATACATACATAATGTATACACATACATACATACACATACATACATACATACATACGTCTATATATATATAGTTTGTCAGGGCCTTGTTGGTGTCTACCAGAATGACAAGCTCAATCCGACTTGGGCGTTCGGGATATATGAGGGTTCAGGGTTTAGGGTGCAAACCGGTTCTTGAGAGGCTTTGTGTTGTTGGTATATATAGATTTGTGTCATGTAGGTTTAGTGGAACTAAATAGGGCGTCTATAGTCTTCCGAGGCGCGAGAAGTTGTGCCGGCGTCTGCCAGTACAGTTTGTGTTTCGGGCATGAAGGCTCGAGGGGTTTCAAGTTCAGGAGTGTGGATGTCTAATAAATTGCCTCAGGGATGAAGCTCAATTGCTGAAGGGATGCACTGTGGCTTTGGCGGATAGGCGATCTTGTTGGAATCCAGGGAAAAGCCGAGAAGCCCGCAAAGCAAAGCCAACCATTGCACCAAACAAATACAGCAACAAATAACCCTCCCTGTACCCCCTGAACCAAATTAAGATCTCCTAAACGCCCATAAACCACCCTAAACAACCCTAAACCACCCGAAACCCCCGTAACTCCAAAGAGTAGAACCGGATGTCGGAGTCTGAGAATGGAAACAATGAGCAACAGCAGAAGCAGCAGCAGCAGGACGAGGAGGATGAGGAGAGTAGTAGCAGTAGTAATCGTAGTAGTAGTAGTAGTAGCAGCAGCACTAGTAGTAGTCGTCGTAGCCGTAGCAATCATAGCAACACGCAAAACAGTAACTAGCAACAAGTAACAAGTATAATAATAATGCCTTAAACCCCTAAACCCATAAACCCTAAACACAAAGCCCCTAAACCCCTAAACCCCTTGCCCCTAAACCCTAAACCCCTAAACCCCTGAACCCCTAAACCAACCCTAAACCCTGAACCCTAAACCCTAAACCCTAAACCCCTAAACCGCTAAACCCCTAAACCCCTAAACCCCTGAAGCCCTAAACCATATCGGCTCCTCAGAGCCCGGGCGTTGGAGGAGGAACAGCCAGTCCCAGGGCAGCGGCGAGTCTTGCAGTCTCGGGGGCACCTGACATCTCAGGGCTGGGGTTTGGGCTTTCGGGTCTAGGGCTTAAGCTTGAGGGCTTAGAGTGTAGAGTTTAGAGTTTAGGGTTTAGGGTTTAAGGTTCAGGGGTTTAGGGGCTTAGGGGTTTAGGGGTTTAGGGGTTTAGGGGTTTAGGGTTTAGGGTTTAGGGGTTTAGGGTTTAGGGTTTAGGCTTTGGGGCTTCAGCTCTGGGCTTCAGGGTTCTCGTTTTCGGCAAAGTATCTGCTGCTGCAACTGTTGCTGCACCACTCCTAGTAGTAGCCCTTATAGAGCCCTTATAGGACCCTTTAAAGGGAACCCTACTCTAGTTATTAAGGCCCCTAAAGTATAGTACCCTTATTAAGGTGGGTAGGTAGGTAGGCTGGGAGGGGGGTAGGGTAGGAAGGGAGGGAAGGTAGGGGTAGTCGTCGTCGTAGTTGCAGCCGTAGCCGTAGCCGCGGCAGCAGGAGAAGCAGTAAAAGACAGTGAAGTTAATAGCCGGCCAGATAAAAATCATAATCACAGCGTTTACATAGCATTCGATATGCTGATAGCAATGACATCAAGGCTGCAACAATGATCGCAATTGTCACTGCTAAAAGATCGCTAAAACCCCGGGTGCTAAGCTTGCATCCTTGTACTCGCATCTAGGGCTAGTTCCCTTCTAGGGCCCTTGCTTTAGGGTGTAGGGTAATATAGCGTAATATAGGGGCCTTAATAATAGGGTTCCTTTAAAGGGGTCTATAAGGGTTACTTTGAGGGATCGATAAGGGGCCTTGTTAGAAGGGTGCCGTGGTATTTTGGGGGACCTAAAAGAGACCCTGATTCAGAGAACTACCCTCGTGGTCCCCTCGGAAGCCTGGCAGTCAGAAGACAGGCCCAGCTCCGATCTCCAGCTGTACTCTACACGCTCGCACATCTCAACCTGCACAGAGACATCTTCCTTAATATAGCGGCCTGAATAGTCAGAATAGGGTGCTGGGTATATTATACTATAATCATAGTAAGGAACCCCCACAGTAGTATAGGTAATGATTAAGGCCCCGATATTAGCCGGGAAGCAGCTTTGCCCAGCTGGTGCATGCGAATTCACTCTGTAAGGGGGCGGGTTGGTAACAGTAGCAGAGCCCTGGTAAACTTTGCCTAATCCAGGGGCCTTAGTAATTAGAATAGGGCAGGGTTATGCGTCCCACTATACTATGCTTATAAAAAGGAACCCTGAAAACAGTATAGGTAATTATTAAAGCCCCTATATTACGGAACCCTACTATAGATCCCTGATAGAACCCTTTAAGGATCCCTTTCAGGGAGCCCTGGTAAACTTTGCCTGCCCGGCAGCTTCCCAAAAACACGCAAAATAGTATTGGTAATCATTCAGGCCCCTATACTACACCCCCATACTACCCCTTATAGTAACCCTAATAGGGCCCGTTTTAAGAACCCTTTAAAGGAGTGCCCGGCAGCTGCCCCAAAAACACCCTGGCCTTTAGCCCGACCTTCGCAGCCAGATGCCGGAACTCAGGCTCCAGGTAGTGCTTCGTCCGAACACCAGACCTTCCTAGGTTCCGCAGTAGCACCTTTTTAATAAGGGTACCCTCGTTCCTACTCTTTGGTTTTAATAATGAAGGGAAACTAAACTTAACAGGGACCAAAAAAACCTTAAACCCTAAACCCCGACACTATAAACCCTAACAGGGTACTACTCAGGAACCCAGTATACCCCAAACCACTATAAGATCCCTTTAAGGCTCCCTTTATCTCACTGGCCCAAAACCCAAGGAACAAAAAAGTTGAAACTTTCAGAATCGACTACCTTATAAGAACCCCAAAAGTTGAAAAGTTGAGTTTACAGCCAATAAGTTATAGATCCCTTAAGGAGCCCTTATAGATCCCTTAAAGGAGCCCTTAAAGATCCCTTTAAGGATCCCTTATAGATTCCTTTAAGGCTGGCTTCTGAGAATGCCCTTCAATACGTCTGCTCCTTCGGCCCTGGTTGGCTTCTGGCCCGCCACACCCACGGAATAGGGACCTTCGTACTTCTCCTCGTCTTAGGGTTTAGGGTTTAGGGTTTAGGGGTTTAGGGGCTTAGGTAGGGTTTAGGGGTTAGGGTTTAGGGTTAAGGGGTTTAGGGTTTCGGGGTTTAGGGGCTTAGGGTTTAGGGGTCAGGGTTTATGGTGTAGGGGCTTAGGAGTTTAGGGATTAGGGGCTTAGGGGTTTAGGGCTTAGGGGTTTAAGGGTTTAGGGTTTAGGGTACTTCTCCTCGTCGCATCGCATGTTAACGTACATAGCACTCTCCCAAGCCGGAACGATGCAAAGCACGCGACCACCAGGACAGACAGAGCGGTAGGCGTTCCTTACTGGTGCTTAAGGAAGAGTGGCGGAAGGCGGAAGGATATGGGGACCATACGACAAAGGACTATATAGGCACAACCATAGGTATCCACTCTGCCTAAACGCGGAAGCTGTAAAAACCTAGGCCCTATAAACCCTAAATCCTGAACCCTTAAGCACCAGCAAGATTCAGCAGCATCCGCTGGTGCAGGTTTGGGTCGCCAGGGGCAATGAGGACGTTGGTAAGGACGGCGAAGTTGTAGGACTCCATTTCCTGAGCTCTTCAAAGTATAGGGTTCAGGGCAGTTTAGGGTTTAAGGCAACATCTATTTATGCAGGACTCCATTTCCTAAGCTCTTTAGGGTTTAGGGCTTAGGGTTTTTTCGAGTTTAAGGCGCAGGAGTTCAGAGTTTAAGGCACAACATTTATGTAGGACTCCACTTCCTGATTTTTCGCAACGCATGCTACAGTAAGGAAGACCATATTGACACTGTTTGTGTAGGACTCCATTTCCTGAGCTATATCAAAGAAAGTACTGTTTACAAGACTCATGAAAGCAAGCATGTCATTTATCAAGTATCTGTTTTATGCTAGCTTTTAATACACAAGTTCCCGAGAAATAACCACAAAGCCCTCTAGGCCGTATAGCATAACTCTTCCTAACCTCTGCGCACCCTGAACACACTACCCTCAATACCAACCCAGTGTCGTTGAGGTGGCCGAACTGAGAGATGGGCTCTAGACGGTACCAAACCTGCGACAAATCCCGCACGGAGACCTCAGCACGGCCAAAGTTCTCACAATCCGGGCAATCACAATCATGTTCAGCCACACACATATTACGGAAGAAAGTTTCGGCCCGTGGCCATCTTCGCAGCATATACTGACAAAGGCCCACTTTTTGTGGCTAGTGTGGCCGACCGAATAAATCATTCCAGCTATGACTGTGACTGTGACACTATGGCCCCCTGAACATTCCATCCAGACCTCAGAGCTCCCCCACGCAATCCTGAAAATGCTGGAACTCTCCGAATATGAGATGGCCTGCACGTTTGTAATGTGGAGGTTCTTCACCTGTCATGCTCGCAAGTCATTGGATGTTGAATGCGGGGCTCTGGGGAACCAGAGGGGCATGTCGACGCAGGCGTGTTCCATGAAAGAAAAGTACGCCTCCCTGAGGCCCTGGACCCCTCCATCTCCCCCACCTCCCCCTGCCCATGTCAATGGGTCTGCCCATGTCGCGGCACCCCATGCGCTGTCTATACAGCCCTCTATAAGCCTTTATCAACAGCTTGTAAAACCTTACCAAAGACCCTACACATCCCTTTAACAACTTCTGAAGAAATAATCATTAAGACCTTAGGATGCTACAGGGTCCCAGCGCCTCCTTCTGTGCCAGTGCCACGAGCTTGGGGCTCAGGTCATAGGCGACCACCTCTCTCTTTGGTTCGTAGGAAGGAGCGAAGCAGTGACAGGCCGTTTGCATACACACAACTACAATCAACAGATCAATGAATATAAATACGAAAATGTGTGTGTATGTCTACTTATGTCTTTGTATATATGTATGTATGCGCGTAATTATGCATGCATGCATGCATGCATGTATGTATGTACATAGGTATGTAGGCATGTACGTATGTATTTATGTATGTATGTATGTATGCATGTATGTACACACACGTTTGTACTCATATAGACATGTGTATGCGTAGATTGGTATACCGGTTTGCATGCATACATACATACATACATACATACATGCATACGTACATACATACATGCATACATACATAAAATACAATACAGTACATTCCGTTCCATTACATTACATCACATTATGTTACATCACATACATCCATACATGCATACATGCATAACATCCCCACAACCAGACCTACCTACCTACCTACCTATCTGCCTACGCACCTACCTACCTACACACCTACCCTACATTCCTACTCACTTCCTTACTTACTTACTTGCTTACTGAGCTACTTACTTGCTTCAGCTAGGCATACAGCGTGCAAGCGAAGCAATTGAAGAGGCTTCGATCTCGCCTCCCTGGCTACCAAGATCCAGGAGCTTTGGGGTGCTGGGAGCCCGTGGAGCCTCCTTGCATGGATCTAAAAAAGTACGGCTTGGAATGGTCAGAACTTGAATTTGTAGGGCTTGTTGATGAAAGCTTAGGAGCCCAAAGGCATTCCCCCGGGGGCCATGGACATCCCTCCCGCCTGCTGAAAATGCTTGGCAAGCTTGTGCAAGTACCTGAGAGATGGCGACTAAAAAAAGGCAAGGTTTGAGTGACCTTCGGTCTGACCGTTCCCCAGTGGGGATCTGTACATAAGCGATCCTGATGTTTGATTATTAACAATATCATTAGTATTATTATTACTTTTAATAATATTATTAGTATTATTATTTGTATTCTTATTAATTATGTCCTTGTGGCCCGGAGGTGTGGTTTATTGGCTTTTGTGCTCAGGCAACGCGATCACCAGCTCCACCCAAGCTGGACCAACGACCTGATACCTCAGAGTCTGAACCGTAAACTTCAAACCCTAAATCCAGAACCCTAAAACGACCCTGTACCTAAGAGCCTGAACACTAAACTTGAAACCCTAAATCCTACGCGCTATAGACTGTATCCAAGCACCAACCCATGACCCAGCCCTGAGGCAATAGAGCCCTTAAGCTGCTAGCCCCACGACATTCCATGAGATCTGCAGCAAGGAATAGATTTATTCCATGAAATTGTGGGTCGTAAAAGTAGATGCTGACTAGGATGGTGATTGCTACTGCGATTATACCTACAGAAAGAGCTGCCGCCTGACCCACCCGCAACTCCCAGTCTCAAACCAGCAACTGTCCTGCACCCCTTCAGGGCTTATAGTACGTAGAAGCCAGAAAGTTGGAACATCACTAGCCTCATACCCTTAAGGTAAAGTATAGGGGATCCCAGCATTAATCATCCTAAATCCATGTTCCAACTTTCTGGGGCTCACTATAACCCTAGGCCCTACACCCTAAACCCTGAACCACCCTAAACTCAAAAGCAAACAAGCAGGGGTTGGTTTAGGGCCCGGGGGTTCGTGTGAAGGCTTTAGAGCCTGAACTCCACATTTGATGCCAGGATTTTTTCGCTGTAAGACCAGCATCATGGGGTAAGGGCTCCAGTTACTTAAATGATGGGTTACCGAGTTGCATATTATGTGGCTAGTAGCCGATTAGTAACCACTATTTCGGTAACTGGAGCCCGAGTGTATTATTTATATGGGAGTTTCCGAAAAAAGGGGGCCCTAATATGGTACCCTAAATAGTAGGCTACTTATCATAAGGACCCCAAAATAAGGTACCCCTGATTTTCGGAAACTCCCATATGGTATGTCCTAAACCCTGAACCCTAAACCACTGGAGTCCTAGGGTCAGGCTAGCAAGCAGGGGCCTTGGGTGTTCTTTCACAAATCCCGGACGGACATGATGGTGGGATGTAACACTCTCACGCTGATGCGGAGCTAGGTAGCTCAAGACGCGCTGATCGGAATATGTTAACTTTGGGATCAAAGTTTGGGCCTGCATCGGTCGATGGTTCTTGGGCTCCGAACTTGCGGGATTTCAGCTCTAGGCTATAAGATTTCAGGGAACTTGGGTTTCGGGTGTGAGGTTTCAGGGTTCAGATGTCGAGGGCGGAGATGGCACTTAGAAGGCTGAGAAGGCCGAAACAAACTTGCTACTATTTAGGGTTTAGGGTTTAGGGTTCAGGGTTTAGGGTTTAGGGTTTAGGGCAAAGCTTGAACCCTCAACAGCTAAAGCTGCTCACCCGACATGTTAAGCCCGAGGACCCTCACATATTAAACCGTCAAGCCGTTCAAGCCCTAAAACTCCCTTACAACCTAGGGTTTAGGGTTTAGGGCTATAGAGCTCCACTAAATTTGGTTTTAGGGTTTAAGGTTTCAGAAATGTCTATGGCGCCCCGGAATTCGAACTCCTTGGCTGCGGGGCTTCCCAGCGCCGCAGCCCAGATCCACACAGCGGCCTTCGCTGCCCTCCTTCCGGGCGCATGCCTGGGGGAAGAAGTAGCAGGGTTTAGGGTTTAGCGTTTATAGGGTTTATAGGGTTTATAGGGTTTAGGGTGTAGGGCAGAAATACCTCAAATACCCACTCTTGATCACCATAAGGGCTCTATTAAAGGGCCCTTGGCATTGAGGGGCTTAGCTATTGTTTAGGGTGTAGGGTTGGGCGTTTAGGGTTTAGGGTGTAGAGAATTGTTTGTTGGTGTTGTCCGGTGTTTAGAACTTCAGGTTTGTAGTTGTCGGTGCATGGGGTCTGAAGACCCCAAAACCGACTTTTTTAAGAAAAATATATAGAAACCATCATAAGGAACTCTAAAAAAGGTAGTTTTTCCGGCCACAGGTTGAGGTTCTTTGAGGGTCTTTGGAGCTCTTGGTTTGGGCGTTTCTAGCTATTGGGGGTTTGAGGCTTCGGGGCTCTGTGAGGTTTGGGCTGGAGCGGCTCGGGGGTTTCTGGGGGCTTAAGGGTTTTGGCTTCAGGGTTTAGGGTTTAGGGTTTAGGGACTGAAGTGTCGGAACTTTGGCATCGCTTCAGGCTTGGATGCGTGGAGTTTAGGTTAGGGCGGTTAGGGATTCAGGCTGCCCTGACTCGGATCATAGATTTGTGGTTACTCCGCCACTTGGAACAGCAATATCCTCATGTCCGTAGGGTAAAGTAAAGGCAACCCCAGCACTAAACATGTTAAATCCATGTTTCACATATGTGGGATTAACTGTAAACCTTGAACTCTAAGTTGGGGTTGAGAGCTTAGGAGACGGAGCTTGAGAGTGTCGGGTCATGAAGCCTGATAATCACCCTGAACTCCCAGAACCTACTTTCTTATAGGGTCCGTCTAAATTCCATTTTAGGGTTTTCGAGTACGAACCTACCAAAAAACCCTACAAACAAGTAGGTTATGGTCCTTGAAGGGATCTATAGCGTTTCCTTTCAAGGATTCCTTTAAGGGATCTATAGGGTTTCCTTTTAAAGATTCCTTTACGGGATCTACAGGGGCTCTATACGTTGAACTTCCTGCGCCTCGATGGTCTGCGAGATGATACCGGTCTTGTCCTCATCGATCGTGGAGAAGATGTTGTCGTCGTAATTCCGCGCCTGCTGGTCCCAGTATCCCTTAATTCAGGAATATACCTTAAAATATAGTAGGATCCCTATTGTGATTTAAGGTATGTTCCTTAATTATTAAGGGCTCTTGGAGTCTCCGGGAGGGAGCCTGCTGGTCTCAGTATACCTTAATTAAGGAATATACCTTTAAATATAGTAGGATCCCTAAGGTATGTTCCTGAATTAAGGGATCTTGGAGTCTCTGGGAGCCTGCAGGGCTTTTCGGTTCGTGGGTGCACTGCGGGCCCCTTCTGAGCACAAGGTACCCCTAATTTTCGGAAACTCTAAGCCCTTATAGAGCCCCTTAAAGGAACCCTTAGAGTAACCCTTTAAAGGAACCCTAAGGTACCCCTAATTTTCGGAAACTCCCCCTGTTGGAGTCTCTGGGAGGGAGCCCTAAACCCTAAACCCTACACTTAGCTATCTAACACAACTGTAGTTACATAACCTTACTAACTCAACTTAGCTATGTAAGATAACTCCATTTAGCTATTTAGTGTAACTCTTTTGATAACTCTGCTAACCATTTAACNCTAACTCAACTTAGCTATGTAAGATAACTCCATTTAGCTATTTAGTGTAACTCTTTTGATAACTCTGCTAACCATTTAACAAGTCAGATATATAGTTGATAAACCCAGCGACCCTTCAAAGTAGCCTGCTGGTTCCAGTACTGAAGCGGCTGCTTCTCCATCGAGCGAGTCACGGGCCGCTGCGACGGCCGGGGCCTGGGCTTTAGGGGTTTTGGGTTTAGGGCTTCAGGGGTTTAGGGTTTGGGGGTTTAGGGGTTTCGGGTTTAGGGTTTAGGGGTTTTGGGTTTAGGGCTTTAGGGGTTTTGGGTTTATGGCTTCAGGGGTTTAGGGTTTGGGGGTTTAGGGGTTTCGGGTTTAGGGCTTTAGGGGTTTTGGGTTTAGGGCTTTAGGGGTTTTGGGTTTAGGGCTTCAGGGGTTTAGGGTTTGGGGGTTTAGGGGTTTCGGGTTTAGGGGTTTTGGGTTTAGGGCTTCAGGGGTTTAGGGTTTAGGTGTTTAGGGGTTTAGGGGTTTCGGGTTTAGGGGTTTTGGGTTTAGGGCTTCAGGGGTTTAGGGTTTGGGGGGTTAGGGGTTTCGGGTTTAGGGTTTAGGGGTTTTGGGTTTAGGGCTTCAGGGGTTTAGGGTTTGGGGGTTTAGGGGTTTCGGGTTTAGGGTTTAGGGGTTTTGGGTTTAGGGCTTCAGGGGTTTAGGGTTTGGGGGTTTAGGGGTTTCGGGTTTAGGGGTTTTGGGTTTAGGGCTTCAGGGTTTCCACGGTTGAAACCATGGGCCCCTAGTATGGGCCCTTAACCTTGGGATCCTTATATACCTACTGTATACCCTATCTAGACTCTTAAGGGTCCCTAGAACTTTTCCAAAAAGGCCTAAGGGTCCATATTAGGGGCCCATATCTATGTTTAGGGTTTCAGGGTTTTCGGGCCTCAGGGTTTTAGGGGTTTACGGTTTTATGGTAGGGCTTTCGGGCTTTAGGGTTTTATGGCTTTATGGTTTCAGGGTTTCATGGTTGAGGGCTTCGTCACTCAAATCAGCAGCGGAAACAGCGATGACGATGGCCGTGCCTTGCAGTATCTAATATAAGGGCCTGAATAGTTAGAAGAGGGCTTTGGGGGCCCACTATACTATAATCATAATAAGGAACCCCCCCAAACAGTACTGGTAATTATTCAGGCCCCTATATTATAGAACCCTACTATAGATCCCTTATCGAACCCTTTCAAGGAACCCTGTAGGTAATCAGTTTTCTTTGTTTTACACCATTGTGACACAAACTGCCCTAAACCCTATATTAAAAGATATACAAAGCCCTTCAGAAAAAAATCCTAACCCCAAACGCTGTATTATAATAATTCATCTGGGAGTTTCCGAAAATTAGGGGTACCTTTTGTTGGGGTCCTTATAATAAGGATCCTACTATTTAAGGTGCCATATTAGGGGTCCCCTATTTTCGGAAAACCCCATCTAAGCCCAAACCCATAAACCCTAAACCCCTAATAGTATTCTTTGTTTAGCACCATTGTGACGCAAACTACAGTAGAAGCCAGAAAGTTGGAATATCAATATCCTCATGGCCGTAAAGGTCAAGTATAGGGGATCCCAGATAACCCTAGGCCCTACACCCTAAACCCTGAACCACCCCAAACCCTAAACCCTAAACCCTAAAAACCCTAAACCCTAAACGCAAACTAAGACCAAAGAGCGCCGGGGTTGACGAAGGCCGGCGGATGGAAGGCGCAGTTCCAGGGTGAGGCCCTGGCCAGGGGCGGGTTTCTAGGGGGCCCAGGGTGATAAATTAGGGGTATATATACCTTTGAAGGGATCCTTTAAGGGCTCCTTAAAGGGATGTATAAGGGTTCTATAAAGGGTTTAGGGTTTAGAGTTTCCGAAAATTAGGGGTACCTAAAAATTCCTTTAAAGGGTTACTATGAGGGTACGTTTAAGGGTTCCTTTAAAGGGCTCTGCAAGGGTTTAGAGTTTCCGAGAAGTAGGGGCTCCTTATTTGGAGATCCTTATAATGAGGATCCTGCTACTTAGGGTACTATATTCGGGTCTCCTGTTATGTATGTATGAAGATAGGTAAGTAAGGTAGGTAAGTAGGTCCATCGGCCGGTCGGTCAATCGATCAGTCGGTCTGTCGGTGGCTGGGCAGGCGGGCGGGTATGTAGAGACAGGTAGGTAGGTAGGTCAGGTAGGCAGGTAGGTAGGTAGGCAACCTTACAGCAACAGACTGTGGGATGCGTGGCCTTGCCAGAGAAGGACTGTCCTATAAATCTTCATGCCGTCTCCAATTTCTTAAACGTCCCCCAAAAGGCTCACGGACACCTAAATCAATACTGTATGGGACAAATTCTGCTCGGAGGCTGTATGTACGCGCCTATTAAGGTTTCGGGGAACCCTAGAAGGACCCTGCCACCTACAGCTGCGGTGCTGGTTTCAGTTTTGGGGTAGGGTTGAACAACTTTCTCGTGCAGGGGCCGGGCTTCTTGGTGAGTATAGGCTGCAGAGTTTGGAATGGGAGTCGTAGAAGACAGGGGAACCTGCTTGTAGTAGACCCTAAGTGAAGGACCCTGATTATTGGTTTAGAAAGGACCCTCAAAAGGTGTCCCTGATTTTAAGGAGCCCCGCTTCAGGGTTCCACTTGAAGGTTCATGGGCAGTTATAAGTTGGGTTATAAGTAGGACAACTATACTTATAACTCATATTCGGGGACTTCTAACCCCACTTATAACTACCCATGAACCTCCAAGCAG
The DNA here is from genome assembly GCA_003297005.1 of Symbiodinium sp. clade A Y106. Taxonomy (NCBI): domain Eukaryota; class Dinophyceae; order Suessiales; family Symbiodiniaceae; genus Symbiodinium; species Symbiodinium sp. clade A. The sequence goes on along the minus strand of BGNK01001302.1, from coordinate 63,384 downwards.
CGGTGCACCTGGAACCTGACCCCAAGTAGATCGCATGCTCGGCTTTTTGCTCCGGAAAGAGGACGACGTGGCCGCCATTGCCGAAGGCGTCCCTGGGAAGTTCACTTCAAGTAGGATTTTAGTGCTCCTGGTCTTTGGGCTTTAGAGCTCCTTTTTGGGTTCTAAAAGGATTCCGTTAAGGGTTCCTTTAAGGGTTCCGTTAAGGGTTCGTTTAAGGGTACTTTGGGGTGACATATAAACAGATCAAAACCCTGAATTTCACACCTCTCAATCCTAAACCCTAAACCCCTGAAACCAACATCCCGCGGATCCAAACACTAAAGCCCTTGTTAAGGGTTTGGAGTTGTGGAGTTTAGCGGTTAAAGGGCTGGTCATGTTGCTGTGAGTGTCCAATTCAAAATACCTCATCGGTAACTTAGTCTTCCACTAATCACCTAACAGCCCAAAACCCTATTCTGATTATCAAGGCCCCTACATTCTAGAACCCTACTATAGATCCCTTAAGGATCCCTTTTAAGGAACCCATAGCCCGGTAGACCAAACCCTAAACCCTAAGTTACCTTTGTAAACGGGTGTTTTCTGCATCCCTATAAGGCCCAGGCCCTGTAATCCTTAACACGCAACGAAATTAAAACCTAGACCGCCATGATAGAATGGAGTTCCTTTAAAGGGATCCTTAAAGGGGGTCTATAAGGGATCTATAGTAGGGTTCTAGAATGTAGGGGCCTTGATAATCAGAATAGGGTTTGGGCCGCATTATACTATAATTACAATAAGGAACGCCCAAAATAGTATTGGTAACTATTTAGCCACCCTATATTAAAGCACTGGGCTACCTCGGCCCAGAGGAGCATCTGCATCTCTCAGCGCAGGCACCGCTCGGCTTCCGACATGAGCCATTCCAGGTCTAAAGGCGTCCAACAGGGCTGAGGGTGTAGGAATGTTGAAATGTTAACACGTTATGCAAACGCTTCCACAAGCAATAGGTAGGCTGCAGCTGCTTCTGTTGCTTCCTTCCCTATCTATCTCCCAAGGGCCTCCGCCCTGCAAAAAGCAAACTGAAGAGCCCGAAAACCCAGAACCCCTACTTTAAATCCTTGACCCCAAAACCCTTACAGTCACCCTTATACTACCCGAGTAGCATATACTATAGTATATAGGCAGAGCCGTTATACAAGCCCCAACCCAGCGCACTTTAGCACTCCCGTGGACGTCAGGTTCCGCCCGGCTCCTCTCGAGCCACCAGCAGCGAAGTCTGATGCTACTCCCCCAAATGACCTTATAGTAGGTACTTAGTAGGTACTTGGCCCTCAAAGTATATACTATACTATTACTTGCACCCCTTGGGACTGTTAGACTGTTATTACGACTCTTGACAATATCAGGATGATTGCAATTGTTTGTGCAGCTACTACCACCACTACTACTACTTCTTCTACTACTACTACTAATAATAATATTAATAATACCAATAATAACAATGCTGCTTTTGTTCGGCGAGATCGATGTTAGACTAGCGTTTAGGGCTTTTGGTGGTTAAGGGTCTGTTTTAGGACTTGAAGGGGTTTAGGGTTTTAGGGTTTAGGGCTCGCAGCGGTTGAGGGTTTAGCATAGGCCCTATGCTGCAAGTTTAAGGCTTTGCTTGTTTGGCTTTAGAGTTTTGGGCAACAAAATAATGTCTGGACCCAAACTTTAGGGGTTTGGGTTGAGTGTATTGAATTCAGAATAATTGTTCTCGACATGCTTCAAGGCATCACGTGCAGGACAAAGCCCTCCAAAGCCTGCACAATAGTAGGTCATAACCCCCCAGAGCTACAGGGCAGAACTGTATAGCCCTGTCGATTCGTCTCGGTGCCTCCATGCGTGATGGTGCCTGTCTTGTCAAAGACCATTGTACTGATCTTGCCGGCAATGGGGATCCTGGCTTCTGGGAGAGATCCGGCTCTGAAGTAAATGTCAATATATATATACATATATATATACACATACATGTTCGAATATCGTACAACATCATTTTATTTACATGCACTCCATGACATATCGAGAACACGCCCTGGGCGCCACAAAAGTACCCAGTGCAAAGTAAACTAAACCAACAAGCAAAAACTTGGACCTTTTATCCTGAACCTTAAAGGCCCGAACCCTAACCCCTATACCCGAATCCCAACCCTTGCTAAACCCTGGGGGCTAAACCCTAATCCTAAACCCTAAACTCTGTGGACCCAGGGCTCAAGATCTAGGTCCGAAAGCCTTGCAAATTAACTCTTGCAGATTTAGGGCTCATGTTCAGTAGGGCTTACCTAGAGATACCAACATACCTGTTGAAAAGGGGATATGACCCTGACAAATTGGTACGGTTATACCTTGTTGAAGGTAGGTATACACAAGGTAGAGGCCTATACTCAAGTATCCACCGTAGTTTCCGAGCCTGCCGATGTTGAGGCAGGCGATCTCCCCCTCTTTGAGTCTGGAGGCGCTGCAGCTCTGGCCCAGCGTGAAGGAGACAGCCTGGAGATATGACACAAACCGGCCCAAACCCAATGAGCACGATCTCCCTCAAACTCAATGATTAGGAAACTCCTGATTCTCATTACGGATCCTCAAATGGATCATGAAACCCTAAGTCCCACATATTGTTAGGATAAAAGTCTCTTCATAAGATCCAAGATTGGACCCACAGCTCACCTGAAAAAGATCGCCTGTACGTGTCGCTGACGGGCTAGCGATCCGGACTTGAAGCAAGATGACGGGTTGACTATTTTTTAACTTTAGGGCCCTCCTCTTAGAACAGATTTCGGGCTTAGATCTCTGAGCCCTACAAAATGCGGGTTAACTCTGCGCAAAAAGCCGGGTGTAGCCATGGAAGACTCGTACTCCTTCCTAAAGGGCACTGGGACTTGAATGCCTGATGCTTGCAAAGAAGGCCCCAACACCCTTAACCCGAAACCCTCAACCCCAAACCCCTGTACCCTACCCCAAACACAAGCCCACTACCTTGCTGTGGCGATAAGGTTTAGGGGCCCCTCGGGCGAGCTTTCGGTGCTGATGAGGTTTGGGGACAGTGGGGAGAGCCTATTATCATGGATCTATCATGAGGAAGCTATAAGATGACACGGACAGACACAGAGACACACACGCGTACATACACATATATATATATGTATATATGTATATATGTATATATGTATATATGTATATATGTATGTATGTATGTATGTATGTATATATGTATATATGTATATATGTATATATGTATATATGTATACGTATACGTGTAGGTATATGTATATGTATATGCATATTTATATTTGTATACATGTGCATAAAAATAGGTCTGTGTGTGTATGCATATATATATATTCATTCAAACAATGTCTAACAAATATCAAACATTATCGTAATGGCACTAGTGGACGGCCTGGACACAAAACTTTTGAAACCCGTTGCACTCGCGGTTACAGTCGAGGAGCCATCATCGGGTTCAAAGCTTGCGCCAGGAAGGACATGCCTCAACAGTCATCGAGTTCGAGTTTATTCGTAAAGCCTGAGTTTCAGGTACCAAATACAGGGGCCTAGATAATTACCTATACTATTTTGGGGCTCCTTATTATAATTATAGTATGATGGGCCCCGAAACCCCAATTCTAACTATTAAGGCCCCTACAGTAACTCACGCTCGGCACGGGCAGACATGTAGCAGGCGTATTCTGCCCTTCGCACACTATCGAAACGCACATGGCCAGACGTGGGTTGCGAAGTCGTTGCTCTGGCCTTTCGGGTTCGTATTTCGGGTTTCCCGAAGGGCCCATATGCCCCTTCAGAAAAGAAACGTAGAGCTTACAGTACTCCCTATGTAGGTACTATCAGGCCAAAGTCTAGACTATATGGCTATATGGACCCGTAAGGTTTGGGGGTTTAGGGCTTAGGGTTTGGGTCCTCAGACTCCCGGCTTGGCGTTCAAGAGGACCCAATCGGTGTTGCTCTCGGCAGAGAGACAGCTGGACAGACATACACATGTGTAACGAAGTCTGTGTTTGTTGCTTGGGAAAGTTCGGCATATGTGCACACCCATGCATCTACATGCACGAGTGGATTCGCAGAGAGCAAGCGATTTCACGACTCAGCGATATAGCCAAAGAGAGAGAGAGAGAGAGAGAGCGAGAGCGAGAGAGAGAGAGAGAGAGAGCGAGAGCGAGAGAGAGAGAGAGACATGGATAGATGGAAAGACAGATGGATAGATAGATAGCTAGATAGACGGTTAGATAGACTGGTACAGATACACGGATAGATTGATGAACAGATAGACCGGCACAGAAGAATTGAATAGATTAGAATAAGTTAGCTTAGAGTAGACTAACTTTAACAAACTGGGCTAGACTCAGTTAGACTTGACTAGTTTAGCCTTGATTAGGTTGGTTCGCTAGAAAGCGCAGCTATGATATGCACATGAGCATATACATGTCTGCATATAATTATGTGTATGTACATGTATACCATGTATACATGTACATCTGCATGTTTTCTGTATGTATAGAGTCGTATAATTAGAGTAGGAGCGACAGAGCGAGAGAGACTGTTAATGTAGAGAGTAGCAGAGAGATATGGATAAGTATTCTGCAGAGAAGGAGAGAGGTAACATTCTGCTCGCAAAGCGAACGAGATCATCTCAAACCATCGAGGAATCAGGCTTAGTATTTGGGTTTTCGAAGCGCGCAACCCACGACCCGCCTCAAATACTTCCCAGTTTAGGGTTTCCGGGTTTTTTCAGGTTTAGGGCCCTGCCCACTAATGCCCACTCCCCCACCCTACCCCCAAGACGCCTCAACCCTAGGACAAGAATCCAAAACCCAGGACATGAACCCAATACCCTATATAGTAAAAGCCAGAAAGTTGGAACATCACTATCCTTATGGCCTTAAGGTAAAGTATAAGGGATCCTAGCATCAATCCTCCTCAAGCCATGTTCCAACTTTCTGGTGACGGCCAGGGTATTTTCTTTTTTGTTGTGGCCCCTTTTTGCTCGTGCCCCGCGTCATTGGTTTCTAGAAAATTTTTTGGGCGCCGGCACGGAGCCAGAGCAAAAATAACAAACACCCTGGGTGGTGTGTTTTTGTTTGCTCTGGCCCCGTGCCGGCGCCCAACGGGGCTTCGCCTTCCCTTGCCTTTCGCCGTTGCCGCAACAAAAAAAACACCCTGGGTGGTGTTTTTTTTTTTGCTCTGGCCCCGTGCCGGCACGGGGCTTCTCCTTTCCCTGCCTTTCCCCGGGCCGGAGCAAAAAAAAACACCCTGGGTGGTGTTTTTTTTTTGCTGCGGCCTCGCGCGGAGGCTCACTCACTCACGGCGGGCCTGGGTGGCGATGCCTCCCCCTCGCCGGGGTGGTGTGTTTCTTTTTTTTTT
>BGNK01001302.1:18925-52212 GCA_003297005.1 Symbiodinium sp. clade A Y106 | reverse complement strand
AACTTGGAGTTCAACTGCTTTGTGTAAGGATGGCATATAGTCAGCGACTAGCCTAGATGAAAGTGTTTTGGCAGTAGATTTTGCCAGAGCGTCAGCTGCTTCATTGCCTTCCGTAAGTGCCGAAGGCTGTGAAGACTTGCCATCAGTATGGGCTTTTACTTTGATGAAACGAATACTACCCTGATGGTTCCTGGCGACGTGCAAGAAAAGATCCCAAAGATCAGGGTTCTCAAAGCAGAAAGTGCAATCCCACTCTTTTGGGGCTCGAAAGTTCTTCAGACGCGCTGCGTTAACGCTGGCGCAATCGGATGCAATGGTAATGTCACCTTCTGTTACATGGATGGCGAGAATTAAAGCAAACAATTCGCACCTAAACGAATTAACAGAAGAACCGCTAAAGGCAACTGTCTGCTTGAACTGACCAGGCACTACGACTGACGCGGCACCGGCTCTAATGGAAGACCACTTNATTAAAGCAAACAATTCGCACCTAAACGAATTAACAGAAGAACCGCTAAAGGCAACTGTCTGCTTGAACTGACCAGGCACTACGACTGACGCGGCACCGGCTCTAATGGAAGACCACTTGTGATGAAAAACACTGCCATCCACGAAGACTTCCGAGCAAGGTTGCCAACGCTCAGCCAGTGTAGGCAGCACCCACTGGCTCAAAGGGGCCGTTTGGGGGCGAGGTGAAGTGGGTTCGAAAATTATTCCGGTAAGCCAAGACATCAAAGGCTCATCCCCTCGCGTTGGGCAAGAGTCTTTGACATTTTGGCATTCACAAAACATGTGTATGTGTGATTCATCGGTTCCACAATGTGGGCAGCATGCGTCAGTACGGAGTCCCGCAGCTNCCATTGTAGATTGACCCAGAGATTAGAGCTGACAACAAAGCACGTGTGTACGCGATGTTGCCGGGAAGCACTCCGATGTACTTACGAAGACAAGCGAAGTCTTCGTCTCTAGAAAAGTTAGTATCTAAAATAAACCTGGTGAGATAAACGTCGGGAACTTTGTAAGTACCAGGGGTTGGGTTGTCATAGCGCTGGGGAGATTTATTAATCAGATACCTTCGTACATCTCTGGAAAGCTCGTCTAAGAAAGAATCTTTAGACCCGTTCTTGATGCAGAACAACTGGCCATCTGCTAACTCCAACAAGAAGTTTTCAGGATCACGCACTTGCCACTGCAACTGCGCGAATAGATANAGCTCGTCTAAGAAAGAATCTTTAGACCCGTTCTTGATGCAGAACAACTGGCCATCTGCTAACTCCAACAAGAAGTTTTCAGGATCACGCACTTGCCACTGCAACTGCGCGAATAGATACGAAACTACAGCTACAATGCCATTTGCTGTGGACAAGGTAGGGGCCCTACTGTTACGAACACGTGTGAGAATCTCACGAACCAGGTCAGGATGCAGGTACGAGAAACGGCGAAGCTTCAGCATGACGAATTGTACCCATTTTGCAAAAGGATCAAGCCATGGGTCATGTAAAGTTGCAAAGAGCATGAAAGGACACCTCATGGAGTTCCGCTTATTATGGAAAACTTTCGCAGTAGCGGTTCTCAAACTACGTAAAGCTTTAGCGGATGGGCCCTGGATTTCGGATCCATGAACCCACTTGCTATGGCCATTAGCGTGAACATGAACGGCTTTAGCAGTGGGGTCGAGGGGAAGCTGTGCAATTCGGGCCATAGTAGATTTGGCTTTTAAAACTCGCTCATCTTGAAAACAGGGGGAACGCTTCTTGCCAAACTGATGACTAAACCCTAGCGACTTGGCACTTCTCTTAAATTTACAAGCTCTACCGACTTTGAGTAAAAACTGGTGTGCTGCTTTCTTTCTACGTGTGGCAACAATGGTCTTGTCAACATTCAAAGCTTGACCAATGCTTGTGTCAAAACCCTCTATTGCCTGAAACGCTTCAACCAAGCCATTAATGTCGCTACTACGAGTCCAAATTTTTGAATCGTCAAGAAAAGTGCTAAACTTGATTGATGGGCAAGCTTGTGTCATGTACGAAGAGAGCACTGCGAACATGCTATTAATCATCAAGACAGACATAGAGCAACCCTGGACGGCAGAGTTAGTACATAACACTTTCTTACCAAAAAAGGTACCCAACTTAAAAAACTTGACTTGGTTGTGATAAAAGCCTAGCGTAGCTCTAACAATTTGCTGTGGCAAACCTAGGCTACCCGCTATGTTCATAGCGACGTGCGGTAATACCAAGTCGAAACATTTCCACCGATCAAGAAACACCGCAACGAGCTCGTCATATGAGGATGGATCGTGTAGTTCAAGAGAAAGTTCCAATTCGTTAAGATCGGCAGAACGGCCAGCCAAACCGCCCAATAAGTTAATGGGACAGACCCGATTCATCCAAAACCTAAGCTGCTTAAACCGAAGGGAAGACCAAGTGGAGTATATTGCAGACGAAATACCAATACTGCGTGTGTCCTCGGGTGAAGAAACTACCGTCTTTTTTGCAATATTGGTGACCGAAATCATGCGCAACACTTGGGGCCAGGAGCCTGCAGCTTCAGCGATCTGCATGGATAAACAGAACCCAATCCATCCTACCGGGGGGAGCTGAAGTAACTCTCGGGTTGTCCATCCATCCAAACCGGAAGCTTTATCTGCACTACGCTTCTGAAATAACTTGAACAAGTCTTTATGATTCAGGTGGGGTAATTCAGCATCGACTTTGATAGACTCGACCCTATCCCCATATTTCGCCATAAACTGTTCCAAAGCATCAGCAGGATCAACATCCGCATGATGACTGTAAATATCTTGCATGTGATCTTCAATCATACTCAGCATGACGTTGGGGGAAGCGGTGAAGCTACCATCGGAAAGCTTAAAGAACTTAGGGGGGCCAGAACCAAACCCTTTAAGCCAACGATGTACCTCTTTCTTATCACTCCTAGAGGAGATTTGTAGCTTCTTTCTCCAGGCTCGGAGTCTATCCTCTTTATCGGATCGAAGAAGATCGTCTTCATACTTACGCATAGACACTAGAATCTGATTGCAGGAATCCNCACTCCTAGAGGAGATTTGTAGCTTCTTTCTCCAGGCTCGGAGTCTATCCTCTTTATCGGATCGAAGAAGATCGTCTTCATACTTACGCATAGACACTAGAATCTGATTGCAGGAATCCCAGAGTTGGGAGGGACCGGATGGGTTGACGGTGCCAGAAACCTCTAACTGGACAAGGAGAGAACAAAGGTTCCGGACAGTACGGTACAAATCCCTATGCCAATCCTCACGGTCAGGACTTNAGAGTTGGGAGGGACCGGATGGGTTGACGGTGCCAGAAACCTCTAACTGGACAAGGAGAGAACAAAGGTTCCGGACAGTACGGTACAAATCCCTATGCCAATCCTCACGGTCAGGACTTTGCCAATGCGATGCTTTAAACAACAACTCCCTAAGTAACCTTTTGCAGCGGGCGATCTTATGGGCTTTGGAGAACTTGCAAGGCTTCGATTCATCTTGACACAATGGGACTTTGCGAAAGCCAGGAAGGCTGCCGCGCGTCGAAGGAAGTACTTGTTGGGAGATGTGGTTTAACATTTCAGTAGCAATGCGGCATGCTAGATTCCAAGTACCTTCTACATCAGATTGCGAAGCGGCCTCTAACAGCGCATCAGCGTGGAGCTCAAACACAGGTTGGCACAAAGACTCTCTGCGAGCCCATTCTTCGTCGGAAGTAGGTTTGTCGGGCAAAGTCCATTTTGGGTGGGGTTTCAAAACCCATACTGAATCAGAGAGAATGTTGACGTTAAGAGAACACAGAACGGGCGTATGTCCTGGGAAAGAACATCCCCTAACGTACCGAACCGACTGAAACAAGCAAGTGGCTTTGCGATTGCTCAGAACATAATCAATACGGGTCTTACCGGAGCCTAAACCGAAACCTGATTTCCACCCGCACTTCGCAAAAGAGGCTTCAACAGGTAATCCCAGGGATGTTTGCTGGTTTGAGTACACATCAGCCCATTCACCAGCCAACATGGCAGACTGGATTGGAGGGTAAGCGCTCGGCTCCTCTTGGAAGTCACCGCAAAGAAATACCGGGAAATTGGAGAAAGTGGCGGCAAGGCTGAACAGGGACTCCAGGAGTTGTACTCTATCTGAGTGCTTGCTTCCGCCAGAGGGTAGATAACAATTGGCGACATAAAAGCCGTCACCTTGACATGAACACCAAAGCAATTGAACATGAGGGTAAAGAACCTTCCAACCATCGGGTATGGGCACCTGAACAACTACGGAGCCTCCACGAAAAATGGCGGCAAGACCGCCATGGGAAGGACGTGTTACAAAATGCTTGGTATTCACTCGTTTCACTGGCGGTTGGTATCCAACGGCAATGTTCCATCCTTCCTGTTTCAGGAAGGGTAACAACGTAGATTGCGCAATCGAACCTAATCGAGTTTCTTGAAGAAATACCAATTGGACTGGAGTAGACCCACAACTCTGCAAAGCAACAAGGTCATTCCTGTGGCGACTGCAGGAAGAAATGTTGAGCGAAACGAAGCTAACCGTAGGACCTTCACCCGGGAAGCCCAAACAAGGAGAAAAGATGGAATACAACCAGAAATGGAAGGAATGATATGAGCTAATATGGTGCAGCATCTGGCATGAAAAATGTCGTAATGACAGGATTTGGTGGTCCACACTTCGGTGGCACTGGACATGCAAATGAGGTGGGGAACGCAAAAGCAAACCAACACTGTTTGTGATGTTGGAATGCGATCCTAATGCTTGCAGTTGAATTAGTGCGGCGAAAAGTGCAGCGCGACACTGTCTCATAATTTTGTGAGCACTTCGGCTCCGTTTGCGCCGTGCACTGCGAGACAATGGCACGTGACAAATCCCATGAAGCACGCCTTGACTACGACTATGTTTCAACCAGAACACACGATACACCTTAGGAGAAAGCGTGAGCCGAAGATGCGTAGTGATCGCCCAAATAACAAGAAGTATAGGACATACATACATTAAGGTGACGGCGACAAGGCATGCAAGGCTGCAATGTACAAGTAGCAAAATCAACAAACGCACTGCGGACATTGCACGTTGATCCCATAACCATAGAACGACGGATAACCACCACAAGTACGGCGTCATCCGCTGCCCTACCAGACCGTGGACGATGTTGTTCAGAGTCTCGGGTGCTTATTCGGCGGAGACTGCTTTGATGGTGGCGAATGGTTCTGCTGCGAACTGTTAGCTGCAGCAGACATGTTAGCACGAATCTCCGAGATAGCGGTGAGGAGGTCCTGGAAACCGCGGTTTTGGTTGGATGAGATCTCAGCAAGCTGCTGCTTGGTATCGGCACCGTCCTTTTTAACGGCTTCGATGTCTTGCTTAAGGGTTGCCACCTGTGTCTCAAGTGCATCAACCCGGTCAGCGAACGGGTTGGGCAAAAGGGGAACAGCGGGCTTCGGGAACATCAAAGCACGTTGTGACAACAACGGACCATAAAGACCATCACGTCCGCCTTTGCCACTGCCTTTCACGTTGCCTTTGTGATTATTTGGGGTTCTCGAGGACGAAGGCGGAATGGGAGCAATCATGCTGTTCTCCTTGCGGTGGAAGGTCTTTCGCTCTACCTCAATGATCTGAATCACACCGGCGGAAGTCTGGAAACGATTTGCTGATGGTGGTTGAGGCGCCGCCAGAAATACCACTGCGAGTTCTCTGAGGTTGACGATTCTCGAGGGGACTGCAACAAAGCCCAAGGTCTCCAATGTCTTGACGACTTCTTTCATGGAGGTACCGGCAGGAAAACCAAGAACTTTGTATGGGATGACACACTTTGCTGCTATGTTGAAGGCGGAAAAGCGATCATCACCTGGAAATACTGTCTCGCGAGCTCTCTGAATGTGAGCATCCTTCACGCGAAGGTATAACGAGCTTTGCGATTTGAAACATCCCAAGCTCCCGGGAATCTGAGATAAGCGCACTGCAGCTTCGGCGAGGGAATCACTATCGGGAATCCGCAACACTTCAAGGCCAGATTCTGGAGCATCATCTGGTTTGCGAACCGCTCGGAATTGAACTGATTTCAAACCAGAATGTTGGTAAACAGCGTCGCGATGTTCTACAGGAACTTGGATTCTTCTGCACAAGTAACCTTCACGATGAAAAATCTTGTACAGTACGCAGTTCCCAATNAACTTGGATTCTTCTGCACAAGTAACCTTCACGATGAAAAATCTTGTACAGTACGCAGTTCCCAATCGTAGAATGATTTTCCAAGGTTTGTGTGACATAGTTGTGGAAAGCCTCTGGAGCACCGAGTGCGGCCCAATCTGCACTAGAAGCATCAGTGGAGCGGATTTCAGCAAACATCGCTACTCGTTCGATATGAGCAACCTCAACCGCAGCCACAACATCAGGTAGGGTGAAGAAGTCGTCTGNGCAAACATCGCTACTCGTTCGATATGAGCAACCTCAACCGCAGCCACAACATCAGGTAGGGTGAAGAAGTCGTCTGAATCCCTGGCAAGATTAACCAGAGTGACTGCTCGCAATTCTTCTGTATCTTGAATGACATCTCGCACGGTAATGGTTGTCGTCAAAACCCTAGAATCATCGACTCCAAGCCTCAGCACTTTCAGCTTCACATACCCACGAAGAACGACCATGCACGCTGTGTCGGTTCTAATATGCGAAATGTTCTCGAAGCTCGCAAACGTGGCGAATGTGATACCAGCACTGGATTGATGAATTTGTTGTATCGGCCATGTGTCTTCAGGGATTGTCCTCGTAGTGATGGGCTGGCAGATTTCGCTTGGATATGCAAGTCTCAACCCTGGTTGTTCTGGGGTACTCTCCCACCTCGCTCGTCGGGCACCTCCTCGTAAGTGTCCGGTGACACAGAGGTGGCAGTCTGGCCCCGGAAATGTATCAACAAGCCTATCCGAAGATTTAAGCAGCTTGGCAAACGAAGTAACCCGATCACCAGGTTGACAAAAGTCCCGTAGAATCTGCCCAAATGTAATGCCCGCGTCAATCTGAATCAAAGACGTTGAGTTCTCCCTCCGAAGGAAAAGGTTGTAGCAGCCAACGGGCGATGACACAAACATTGCGGGATGAACCATCTGTACGAATCCCAAGGATCCGAGACAACAGTAAAAGAGGAAAAGCAACAAGAAAACCCTCATGATACCGGATGTTAGGAAGGGACCCTAACAGGTACAAGATTAGATGGGGAATGCAGGGAAGCAATCAAAGCAAAGGCCAACTTGGTTAGAGTGTCCCTACTCCGTAATAGCGCCTACCACGTAAAGGTGTCAGCCAAAGGGAATGTNAGCAATCAAAGCAAAGGCCAACTTGGTTAGAGTGTCCCTACTCCGTAATAGCGCCTACCACGTAAAGGTGTCAGCCAAAGGGAATGTCTGTGTCACGCCTAACTGCGAGCCACACGCTTTTTTGGGTCCTTAATATAGTACGACACTTAATATTTAGGGTACCCAAAAAGGAAAGGGACCATAATTTTGACAACCACCCATGTGCTTTTTTAGCCCAAAACTTACTAAAGGCCATTATTCTACATACTTTTGGGGTCCAGGTAAGCCCTAAACTGCTTTTCTGTGAGGTGTCGGTCTTTATGGGCTTCAGCCTGCTGCAGCAGCCTCGGCCGACCTTGCGTCTGATAAGTTTTGGTTGAAGGTGCTTGGGGTTTAGGCGTAGTTCGGGTTTAGGGCCGGGGGGTTTAGGGGTTTAGGGTTTAGGGGCTTAGGGTTTAGGGCTTAGGGGTTTAGGTGTAGTTCGGGTTTAGGGCCTGGGGGTTTAGGGCCTACCTGGACCCTAAAGAACCTACCTTTTTAGGGTTCCTTATTATAATTTCCTTCTATAAGTCCTTAAAAAGGTAGGTTATTTGGGGTTAAGGTGGGGTCTAGGGGGGTTAGGGTTTAGGGGTTTAGGGCTTAAGTTTGGTGTTTTGGGGTTTAGGGTCTGGGGGTTTAGTGTTTTAGGGTTTAGGCCCTTAGGCTTTAGGGGTTTAGGGTTGAAGGTGCTTTTGGGTTTAGGTGTAGGGTTTAGGCTTTAGGGGATTAGGGTTTAGTGTTTTAAAGGGTTTAGGAAGTTTAGGGTTTAGTGTTGTGGGGTTTAGGGTTTACATAGGGTGTAGTGTTTTGCGGTTTAGGCTTCGGTTTTTAGGGTTGGGGGTTTAGGATTGAAGGTGCTTGGGATTTGGGTTTGAGTACTGTCAACCCTAGAAGCCCTCTTGTTCGGCCGGATACGCAGTAAAACGGTTGAGGGGTTTAGGGTTTAGGGGTTTAGGGTTCAGGGTTTAAAGTTTAGGGTTTAGGGGTTTAGGGTTCAGGGTTTAAAGTTTAGGGTTTAGGGTTTAGGGCCAAGAAGTTGGCCTTCCCTAGGTCTGGAATCGCCTAAATAATAGGTTACTGGGTTATATGTTATATGGCTAGTAACCTACAACTTAGGTAACCGGAACCCTAGGGCTTGCGTTAGGATTCCGGGATAGCCCTGTCGCTTGATCCGTTAAGTAGAACTTATAGCCCTCAACTCTTCACCTCAAAGCAGAACTGATCTCGTGCAGACCTGCTGTCGCACGTTGCTGCTGTGTTTTCTCCCGCGGCCATCTTTCTTCGCTTTGTTCAGCCGCAGGGGTGCGCTCTAAGTTACCATAAGGAAACCCTATCATTTACTGTAGATCCGTAGTATGAGACCCCAAAACATCCCTAAAAGCAAAGGCTCTACCTTAAGAAACAGACTATAACAGGATATAACAGGGATCCTGATATTAAGGACCTTCAAGAGCCTATAGACATCCCTAAAAGCAAAGTCTCTGAGGTATGAAGCCCGGCTGCCGGAGATCATTCAAGCACGGGACCGATGGCTGAAGGTTCGCGGCAGGGACCTTTGCAGAAGAGGGTTTAAGGTTTAGGGTCTAGGGGTTAGGGTCTGGAGAAGAGTTTATGAGTTTGGGGCTTAAGCTTTATAGGGCTGCTATCCGGTGTTCCAAGCGGATATGATTAGAGATCAATCAAATTTATATGGTTTTGGGGTTTTGGGTGTCTTGGGGTTTGTTGGGAAGTGACTTTAGGGTCTTAGTGTTGTGTTTCATATGGCATCAGGGTTCACCGCTGAAGGTTTATTTGAAGGGTTTCATGGATTGAGTTGAACCATGTGTTTTAGGGTTTAGGGTTATTTCCTACAGCGGCAGGCAGTAAACGCTAGACCCAGACCCATGACAACCCTAAAGCCCTAGGCTGTTCATTCCCCAACCTCGCGACCTCAATGTGTGTTCCGGTTTTGGGTTTGGGGTCGAGGGCGGGGGGGGGGGGGNGGGGGGGGGGGGGGGGGGGGGGGGGTTGTGGGGTGCTGGTTTCTCTTGCGTTACTGGGAGCTCCGAAGCTTTGTGTGTGTGTGTGTGTCTGTTTTCTGCACCTTCTAAGGAGGGTCGAGACAACCCTTAAACATACTGGGAAGTCAGGCTAATAGGAACCGCTATTTTCCAAAATCTCTCGCAGTTTAGCCTAAACCCTTAAGCCAAAACCCTAAGCCAGACCCGCAAGAGCATTTGTCTTGGGCTTGGCTTTTGGTGTCCAGGAAGTTGGAGAGTTTACATCAGGTTCGGGCTATAGAGGTGTAGTCACTACAAGGGCCTGACAAGTGTAATCTTATCCCCTTACAGTCCCAATAGAGCCATCCTGTACAGAGCCCGAAAGCTTGTTCGAATTATCAGGGCCCCATGTTAATTAATGCCGATACGGCCTTCATGCGCGAAGTGCAAGATCCTCTTACTTGTGCCCTTTACCATTTCAAGACGAATGAGGAGGTTGGATCTCTGTATTCGGTGGAAGACTTGTTGAAGGTAGGACTTCTCAATGATGACCTTTCTACTGTTATCAACAATTGGGAAAGTGTCATGTCTGGGCTAAGTCACACTCCGGACGAAACGACGTTGCGTGACATCCTTCTCAGCGAACTGCGACCGTCTAAGCGTCTGAAATATGACCTCGAGATTTACGATCGTGCTCGTGAAGGTACTGAACAGCACATCTACAGGTTCCTCATGGACTCCCTGAAAGAACTGTTGACCAGGGAAAGGAAACGAAAGAACCGGGACCGCATTGCACGCTCCCACGGTGACAAGTACGGTGCCGCAGCATCAACATCGCCCGGTCGTACATCCAGCCCCTCTGGAAGAGGTGGCAGGTCGCAGAGCCCGAGGCCCAGATCCCCCGGAACTTACGCCCTAAACCCCCAAAGCCCTGAAACCCTAGATGGGTGGTTCTCTAAACTAGGTTCCATTTTAAGGTCCCCAAACTAGTACGGCACCCTTATGAAAAGGACCCCCAGAGGCATCCTAATCTAGAGAACCACCCTAAACCCTAAGCCCGTAAACCCTAAACCCCGAAACCATGAAACCCTAGATACCCATAGCCTCCATAGGTTCCTTTTTGGGACTACCTATAGGATTCTAGATATGAACCCCCAAAAGGAACTACTATGGAGCCTATGGGTGCTCACCCGAAAATTTGCTGGATCAGACTGACGGCCTGATGTTCCCGGATCGGGCAAAGCTTTTCGTGTCCTTGTTCGAGGCAGGGGATTTCGGGTTTAAGGATGTGGAGATTGAAGGTTGGGGATTTGGGCTTTTAGGTTTAGTGTTTAGAACTTAGGTTTGGGATTTAGGGTGTAGATTTAGGGTTTATAGCCTTTAGGTTTAGTGTTTAGAACTTAGGTTTGGGAGTTAGGGTGTAGATATAGGGTTTATAGGCTTTAGGTTTATGGTTGTAGGTTCCTCCGTGAGAGCCTGTTAAGTACTTGTCGGCTGTCAGGCATGCAGAGCTTAGACCGCAGGGCCCAACACGAAAGGGTCAGCTTGAGCGGACTTCGTGCAGGAGAACCTGTTTGCGTGAGTGTAGGTGCCTTAATAATAAGAATAGGGTTTGGGGCGCATTATACCAGCATTGTAATAAAGAACCCACAAAATAGTACTGGTATTTTGTTTAGGCCCCTATATTAAGGTTTTCAGACGTCACCCCCAAACCCCTAAACTTGCCCTAAACCCTAAACCCTACGAAAACCTTAGCAAAGAACTGTTGAAGTGAAATTGGTTGTGAGAACCAAGAACCCATTGGAGAACATAGAGGGTTAGGACATATAGGGTTCATGACGGGGCTGTAGGTAATGTAGGGTAGCTAGTAAGGCAATTCCTTTCTTTCTGTCTCTCTCTCTCTCTCTCTCGCTTTCTCTTTCTTTCTCTCAACAAAAATGGCCGTTGCAGGCGTCTGGCTGATGCTTGCCAGGATTAAAAGGGGACGCACGGAGCACTTGTTGACGAAAGCCGTCGCAATGCAGCGAGCAGCTCGAAAAGCCATGGCAGAAGCAGCAGAAGCCTTTCCCTAAACCCTAAACCCCTAAACCCCTAAACCCTAAACCCTAAACCCCTAAACCCCTAAACCCCCTAAACCCTAAACCCTAAACCCCTAAACCCCTAAACCCCTGAACCCCTGAACCCCTAAACCCTAAACCCCTAAACCCCTAAACCCAAAACCCTAAAACGAGGCAGCAGCCTTCGAGGCCCCCTATGCCGGGACGGAGGAGGAGACTTCTTCCAACTATTCAGGTCAAGTTAATCGGCTGAAGATCGCCATCTGGAGTGAGGCCTATCCACCCGCCAGCTCCGGTTTTCTCGAGAAGAAGCCGGTTGGCCGATCCATCCTGTCGAAGTCGCGAAGATGTTGCAGCTTAAGGTTTAGTGATGTTCAGCACTTGGGCTTTAACATTTGAGTTTAGGGTTCAGGATTTAGGGTTCAGGGGTGTAGGGTTTAGGGTAAAGAGTTCAGGGTTTTGACAGGTAGTGGTTCACGGCTACAGGATTGAGGGTTAAGGCGGTTAAGCGATGAAGATTTAGGGCCTAGAGTTTAGATTGTGGTTTTGCAGTTTGCAGATTCAGCTGCTGACTCCCATCATCGGACATCGCGCTGTGCTGTGCTTTTAGCGTCTTTGCAGGGCTTAGCTTCTTTTCGGCATCCCTTTTGCTAGTGTAGGTTTTTCAGTCTTAGCGGGAGAGTGGATAACCTTTAGCCTTTTTGGGGAGTATTATAATCCCCATATAATCCCAAAGGTGAACCTTTAGTAACTAGGTAGTTCAGACAGCCCTCAAGCCGCAGCACCTGTCGCTGCGCAGAGCAGAACAGCAGACACCCTAAACCTTAAATTGGGCCTCAAACTCTAAGCCTAAACCCTAAACCGTAAATCGTAAGAGCCCTAAAGTCCTATTAAACCCGAAGCCCTAATTCCTAACGCCTAGACCCTCTACTTAGAAGCCCATTCGACTTAACTTACTAAGTGCCTTGGGCCCTGGGCCTCTAAGTAATTACCCTAAACCCTCAAGCAGGATGCGGACTACAAATCCCTGCACTTCGATTACTTTGACGAGGCAACGACGTTGTACTAAGCCTCAAGCCCAAACTACTGCCCTTTCATAGACCTGATGTTTACTTTATAGTGGGCATTTAGGGTATATTAGAGGGCAGTTGGGGGGTCTAGATAAACCCAGAGACTCCAATATCCCTTGATTAAGGAATATTCCTTAAATCATATTAGGGATCCTACTATAATTTCAGGTACACTCCCTAGTTAGGCGGTTTTGGAGTCTCTGGGAACTCTAAACCCTAACCCTAGATGGCGTGTATAGGGAGAAAGGGGCTCTAGGGATTGAGGATTTAGGGATTTGGGTTTAAGGTTTCGTTAAGGGTTCCTTTTAAGGGGTCTACAAGGGCTATTATAAGGGTAATATGGGGGTTTACTATAGGAGCTAAATAAATGCCAATACTATTTTGGGGTTTCCTTATTATACTTATAGTATAATGGGCCTCAAAACCCTATTCGAATGATTAAGGACCCTGTATTACGTGTCTCGTGGAGTGAAGGTTAAGTAAGGTATTGGTGAATAATCTTGTGGTTTTAGGTCTTGGGGGGGTGTGCCCAGAGAGCCCAATACCCCTTAATTAAGGAATATAGTTTAAATCATAATATGAAGCCCTATATAATGTAAGCCATATTCCTTAATTAAGGGGTATTGGGCTCTCTGGGTGGTTGAGGATTTGGATCAGGAATGTTGGGCTTCAAGGTTTGAGGCCAAGGGTTCTGGGTGCAGATCTGGCATCTATCTAGAGTTTTGCTGTGCAGGCGGCTACCGGGTGTTTAGTGTTCAGTTGTTTCAGATAGAGTAGTAAGCGCTGCTTTCGCTTTGGGGTTCAGACTACACGCTCAACGATGCCTTCAACGCCTTTTGTCCTGGTCTTGGCCATCCACGAACCTCTGACTGGTCCTAAACCCCGAACCTTGAATTAACAAAGCCCTGAAATTCTGCCCCAAACCCGAAAAGCCACAAAACCCTGAACCAATGTGGAACTTAGAACACTCTCAAAGGAGTCTTTGCAGATACCGTCAAGCGCAACCCTAAAGCACTTAATCTTTATTGCTCTGGTGTTTGGGTTTAGGGTTCGGTCAAACATCAACTTATCAATATTTGACGCACACACACACACGCACACACAGATAGGTAATTATACACGTACTACACACATATTTTACATGTATGTCTATCCATCTATTGATCTATCTATTTATCATATCCCTCCCCCCCTCCCCAGCCTGAATTTGGTTTAGGGTTTAGGCTTTAGGGTGCATCATGTCACAGGAGCATCAAGCCCTCAACCCTGAACCCTAAGCCCCCCTCTCCCCAACAACCAAGGCCCTAACGTCTAAGCTCCACACCCTGAACCCTAAACTCCTAAACTCCTAAACTCCTAAACTCCTAAACCCGAACTCCTAAACTCCTAAACCCTAGACCCTAAACCCTAGACCCCTAAGCCCTAGACCCAAAGCCATCTGGCATCCGAAGAACTCCGGGCCTCGAGGTATTAACTTGCGGCATTCCCTGCAGTCCGGGGTCTTCGTCAGTAACCCCAAGGGTCCAAAGGACCCAATAATTAGGTACTCGGGTTTAGGATAGTAGTTATGTAGGTTACCATTTTGGAGAGTATATGATTATTGGATACTTGGACCCATGGGGTAAGGTCACAGGGCTGATAATAAGGGTACCTTTAAGGGGTTCCTTTAAGGGATCTATAGGGGGTTTAGGGTTTAGGGTTTGTGATATAAATCCTGCATTGCCCATAACAAGGAATATACCAGAATTCCCATAGTTTAGGGTCCTCAAGGAAATGCAGGATTTATATCATCAACCGTAGGGATCTGAATTGGGGCACGGTGTAGGGTCTATAGGGTGATAGTTCTGAAATAGGCATACCTTTATTATGACACTGCTTATGTACTAAGTCCCTCGAGCGCAGTGGGAGCAGAGTCCAAGCCAAACCCTAAATGTTTAAACCCTGAACTTCAGGGTTTAGGATTTAGGACCCGGAGCCCTAAATCATCCCGCCCAAGCCCCCAGGAGTACCAAAAATCCACACTAAACCCTAAACCCCTAAACCCCTAAACCCCTAAACCCCAAACCCCTAAACCCCTGAACCCCTAAACCCTAAACCCTAAACCCCTAAACCCCTAAACCCTAGGAGGACATGTTCATTCAGAAACATCTGCAGCAGGCAGGCTTTGACAGACACGTAGCAAGAAATGTCGCAGGACATTCAGAGACGTGAGAGTAGAAATAGATCATTATTACTACTTTCCCTAACTGGCCTTGAGTTGTGTTGCTTCCGTGCCATGTTGTCCACGGAGGCTCTGCCCCCATATTTTGTCGAGATCCTGCGAACCTATTTCGACTTCGTCGTCGAGCCGTCCTATATGACGACGGACTGCGAGTCCAGGTACGTGGACGTGCTGGAGGTTGGCGTGAGACCTTCAGTAGCGATCTCGGCTTATGGCGACTTTCAGCAATAGTCAGACACCCGTGGCCAAGGTGAAACCCCTAAACCCTAAACCCCTAAACCCCTAAAGCCCTAATTCCCTAAACCCCTAAACACCTAAACCCTAAACCCCTAAACCCCTAGACCCCCTAAACCCCTAAACCCCTAGACCCCTAAACCCCTAAACCCCTAAACCCCTAAACCCCTAAACACCTAAACCCCTAAAGCCCTAAACCCTCAAGCCTTCCAAACCTCAGAGCCCTTGGCAACCCGAAGACCCCAAGATCTCAAAACCCCAAATGGGAGTTTCCGAAAATTAGGGGTACCTTTAAAGGGATCCTTCAAGGGTTCCTTAAAGGGATCTATAAGGGTTCTATAAAGGGTTTAGGGTTCAGAGTCCTTGTGACAATCAGCCAAGAATGGTTTTGATTTGAACAAGGTAGTCCATAAATTCCTAACCTTTGCTATGCCCAATATCTATTTCTATATCTTATGAAACCCTAAACCCTAAACCCAATATCTATCCGCCAACAGGTCTGGGGCTTCAACTTCAGTGACATGAAGGCCAGCGTTTTTGAGCTTTCTGCACGGTTTAGGGCTTGAAATTAAGGGTTTAGGGTTTAGGGTTTAGGGTTTTGGGGTTTAGGGGTTAGGGTTTAGGGTTTAGGGTTTAGGGGTTTAGGGTTGTGGGTATGGGGTTGAGGTTCCAGGGTTTTAGGGCTTGGCTTAGGGGTTAGGGTCGTCCAGGAAAGACAAAACGGATGTTTAGGGTTTAGGGTTTACCCTAAACCCTAAACCCTAAACCCTAACAGGTTCAGGAACCTTCGAAGAGCAAAAGAAAGAGACAGAGATCACAGAAGGCTTCAGCTAAATGGCTTCAGCTCCTTGAATCCCTGAGCCCCACTGTGGCATGCACGAGTGGTGCTTTGCAAGGTTTGGTCAGCGCGTAATAGGTCCTTTTTAGGGGTCGAAGGTGTTTTGGGGGTGTCTTGAAATTCAGTGAGTGTTTTGAAACTCAGTGAGCAAGTCTTAGCTGGAGCCTATAGAACCTATGTAAAACCCCAAAAAATCCTCTACAAACTGTGCAACATCCAAAAGTTGAAGCCTGAAAATAAAGGCCTACAAGAAAACCATATGGTGGTTGTCGAAATTATGGTCCCTTTTTGGGGTCCCTATGATACTACGGCACCTATTATTTAGGGTACCCCAAAAAGGGAAGCCATAATCTTGAGAACCACCCATAGAACACCCTGTAAGACCCCAGGAGACCCGGCCGACCCGACAAAG
The DNA here is from genome assembly GCA_003297005.1 of Symbiodinium sp. clade A Y106. NCBI lineage: Eukaryota > Dinophyceae > Suessiales > Symbiodiniaceae > Symbiodinium > Symbiodinium sp. clade A. The sequence continues at coordinate 36,051 of BGNK01001302.1, read as the reverse complement.
CCCTATGGAGGCCTACAGCTTTCGGGTGTAGGGTTTAGGGTTTAGGGTTACTATATGGTGAACCCCATAAAGTTGGAAACCGGATTAAGGCCAAATAGTGCTGGGATTCCCTTTACGTTGCTCTTAAGGATTGAGGCTATGGGGTTTCCAACTTTTGGGCTTCTACTGTAAGTTGGGTACTGCCCCCACTCTGTAACATTTGGATAATATTCAAAACATAGATATTTTAGGACGAAAAACATGCAAAATATAGATATATGAGGACCTTAATAGTAGCCCTATTGCAGACTGTCACTGTATGAGGGGCAGTACCCAAACTATAAGCGATGGCCCTAAACCCTATAGACCCCAAACCCTAAGCCCTAAACCCTTTTAAGCCCTATAAGCCCTAAACCTCAAAACCCTTAAAGGAGCCCTTAAAAGAGACCATAAAGGAGCCCTTAAAAGAGACCATAAAGGAGCCCTTTTCCCGCAGGAGGCGGCCAAGCAGGAGCCGGTCGTGCAGGAGCTTGATCAGGCAGGGAGGTTTTAGGGCTTAGGGTCTGGGGTCTATAGGGTTTAGGGCTTAGGGCTTGAAATTCAGGGTTTAGGGGTTTGGGTTTAGGGGTTTAGGGTCTATGGGGTTTAGGGCTTAGGGCTTGAAATTCAGGGTTTAGGGGTTTGGGGTTTAGGGGTTTAGGGTCTATAGGGTTTAGGGTCTATAGGGTTTAGGGCTTTAGGTTTAGGATTTTTAGGGCTTAAAATTGCTGCTCTAGGGTTTGTAGGTTTTAGGGTTTAGGGCTTACCTTGTCCCCGGATAACCTACCTTTTGAAGGACCTGTGCAAGGACTGAGGAAATCACAAACATGAACCAGCTAGGGTTTGGGTTTGGGGGGGAAGGGCAAGTATCGTTGCACTGCGTTTTGGCTGTAGAAGGCAGTGAAACCGCCTACAGTCATGGCCAAACCCCTCCCGATACCCAAACCCCTCGATGCCTCGCCACCGCCCTAAACCCTAAACCCTAAACCGAACTTGTTTTGCGCTGGCCGCCCCCAACCTCGCCCCGAAATTAGGTGTTGCATATGTGGTGCAGCCTTCTGGCTTGGGTCTTACTCTTTTGGGGTCCGCTTCTTTGGCTAAGAGTGTTGACCAGGCCCCGCAAATCCAGTCAGCACCAAATTTGGATGTGTTTTGCCATTTGTGCCTGAAGCCTCCTCCAAGGCCACACAAATTTGGGAGTTGTTGCCATTTTGGGTCCCCCCAAGCAGCACCAAATTTGACGGCGTTCTTGGGCCATTCTTTTCCTCCAAAGGGGCCTTCCAAGGAGCCCACCAATTTGGTGATGTTTTGCCATTGTGGGCCACTCCAAGGCACCTCAAACAAACTTGGCCAGTTCGGACCCTGCCGGCGCTGATATTTCGATTTTTGGCTAAACCATGGCTTCAAACTTTTATTTGTTTAAGAATACGAAAGTATTGGAAGACAGACCAAAACTTCTGTAGTTTTACATTGTCTCTAGCTTAATTTGCTGCCTGAGACCCGTTTGCAGAGACTCCAAAACTCCTTGATTAAGGAATGTACCTTAAACTATAGCAAGATCCCTAGTATGGTTTAAGGAATCTTCCTTAATTAAGGGATATTGGAGTCTCTGGGTTGTCAAGTAGGTGCAGCTTGCTATGCCTACCTTGGAGCGACCCGGCAGACCGGTAGTGTAAACCCTGAACCGGAAAGCACCAAACCCTGAAATCCCACCAGAACCCCCCAAGTACCCTTTAAAGGGCTCTGATGATATCCCCAAGTACCCTTTAAAGGGCTCTTCCCATCATATTTCCCATTAAGATGCTGCTAGGGGCTACTTTAGAGGGTAGTTGGGTGCCTAGGTACTCCAAGCCCCAACCTGCAACTTCAAAGACCCTAAACGCCTTTCCCAGAGACTCCAAAACCCCCCCAAAATAAAGGAATATACTTTAAATTATAGTAGGATCCCAAATATGATGTAAGGAATATTCCTTAATTAAGGGATATTGGAGTCTCTGGGTTCAGCCCTAAAAATCGCCGACCCAGAAAGCGCTGCTTTCCTCCGGCACCTGCATCCTGAATCTGGACCTGTGCCGCTGCAGCGCCGGGGGCCTCAGATGGGCTTAGGGTTTAAGGGTTTAGGGTTTAGGGTTTACCTGGACCCTATAAAACCTTCCTTTTTAGGGTGGGGTTAAGGTAGGGTTTAAGAGCCCCTTTCCCTTTTTGTAGTCTTAGCTTCCTTATCAAAAACAAAAGGCGAAAAGGGAGCTCTTTTAATTCCTAAGTTACTGGGGATCCGGAGAAGCTTCGATTCTGTAAGGTTATGGGTCGGGGCGTCGGGTGCAGGACTGTGGGGTTTGGGGGTTCGGGATGGGTTAGGGTTCAGCGTTTTGGGTTTTCGGGGGTTCGGGGGTTTGAGGTTTAGTTTTAGGGGTTTAGGGTTTAAGGTTTGGAGGTTCAAAGTTTACACGGCTTTGGTTCTTCGGACTCGTTCTCAGGCGCATGTCCATGGTGTAAATAGGTTCTCTGTGTGGGGCTTAGGCTTGGTGCATAAACCATCAACAATTTACACACATGCTTCTGGGATTGTAACTATAGTTTGCATACGGGCGGTATAGAGGACTACTGATGGCGATGTTTGAGGAATATCGCGTTGTAGCGTCGAGGTTTCGGGGTGTGATGTTTCAAGTTTCAAGGTTCAGAGACTGGGTTTTGGAAAGTACTTGAGAGGGTCTACTGAGCCGTGTCTCAGCGATAACTCCGGTCACTTCGAGCTCGTCGTCTTAATTTGTATAGGGGCCTGAATCTTTACCTATACTATCTTGGGGGTTCCTTATTATATTTATAGTCGAATATACCCCAAAGCCCTATTCTAATTATTAAGGCCCCTGTATTAGGTTGCAAGCCAAAGACCTACCCCAACCCGAATCCTAAATCGACCACTGGCCGCTCTGGCAAATACACTGCACTGAAACCGAGAACCCTATGCCCTAAATCCCAGACCGAACAACCTAGGTTTAGGGTACCTAGATCTTAAGCATGGAACATCATTACCCTTATGCCGGCAAGGTAAAGTATTGCGGATCCCAGCACTAGTTATCCTACATCCACGTTCCAACTTTCCGGGGATCACTGTAAGCCCTCGACCGACATCCCAACTACATTTGGTGGAGCCAAAACCTTAAACCCCGGTCCGTGAACCTTTACCCCTTTATAAGGGTTACTATAAGGGATCTATAAGGGTACTATAATTGCGACAAACCTTAAGTCCTAGAATCATTCACCTTACACGCAGAGCCTTCCAACTAGCATGCACCTTTTCCAGGATGAAGCATTAGAGATCCACGGCCAAGTGTCAGGGTGTAGGGTCCTAAACCCTACACCTGAAACCCTCAACCCTAAACCCTAAACCGTAGTATCATGGGTGCAGTGAGGTGCACTTTACCTGTACTTTCGAAGCCGGCGAAGAGAACAATCCGGAGCAGTTGCAAGTGCTGTGTGCACAGCCGTCAGCGCTACCTGGTGCAGAAAGTCTGATGGACGGCGCACTGTTCATGGAGGGAACAGGGGCGCCTCAGGCGCGGGGCCACTCCTACACGTGCCGCTGTGCGCATTCTTGGATGGCAACCCGGAGGCACGGACTTCAGAAGCGAGGACCTTGTGGATTGGTGGGGCCCAAGTGACGCACGGGAGCGCTTCCGTGTAATTCGCGTGTGAGCAGCGAGCAACGGAGATACAGGGTTTAGGGTTTATAGATACGAAGAGTCAGAGGCGTGGGGGTATTGCAAAATAAATCAACCTATTCTATGCAGGCGTGTGTGCTTATCACCAGGGCTCGATGCTGTACTATCCCGCACATCGCAGGTAGGACAGGTAGGATGTATAGCTTGGGTTTAAGGATGTGGGGCCTGCAGCGGGAACGCTGGGGTTTGCGCTCACTGTTGAAATCAAAGCCAAAGCCAAACAGAAACGAGACTATGAGACACACTTGCGACCTCTAAGAGAAACGTGCGCGCGACCAGGAGCAGGACTGCTATGATGTGGCAACGAAGTTCAAGCTCCGATGCCGTCGGGAGGCATGCGACCTCAAAGCCCAGAAGGGTAGTTCTTTAAATTAGGGTCCCTTTCAGGGTCCTTTTTATGAGGCTGCCGTTTGATTTTGGGGATTTCAAAAGGGAGTAGGAGTAGTATTCACGTCGTCGTAGTAGCGTGGTGAGATCATCCCATTGTAGTCCCTGTCTACTCATGATACTGAGGTCTTCTCCAAATTCCGATTCTCACAATCCAGGCCCTATATGATACTCAGTAACCTCGAGCTGGTTATGTGAGACTCGGGCTTCGTTTGGACGTTTAATTATCGGATCTTCAAGGAAATGTCGTTCAAGGGGTTAATAATGCAGGGGTCTAAATAATTACCTATATTATGTTGTGGGTTCCTTATGATAATTATAGTATAATGGGCCCCAACACTCCTATTCTAATTATTCAGGCCCCCACAGAAGGGTGAGATGTCCGCCGTCACATTTCGGCTGCGGGTTTCGGGCCCTGTGTGTAGATTTCAATATTCAGGATCTGCTGTGCATTTGCATGCTTGTGGGCTTAGGGCTTAGGGTTGACCTGAATCCCAGACAACCTACCTTTTCAAGTTTCAAGGATTTGTATAAGGGCATCATCGTAAGGAACCCTTCAAAAGTAGGTGCTATCGGGTCCAGGGAAGGTTTATGAGGTCTAGGTTCGGAACTGCTTGTGAGGGTTTCAGTGGGCGAGACGAAGCAGGCTATCCAACCCTAACCTGATCCATGAACTAAAATCCAAACCGGTAAGTGGTAAGCCTGCAAGCAGCTGGAAGCCTTCATCCCTTCAGGAGCCCTGAAAAAAGCTCCTTAAACGACTCCGTCAATGATTATTCAAAGGATGCCTTAAAGGAACCCTATGGGAGCTGTTGTCCACTTTCCTTTCCGCTGGCCTCGCCGACCTTGCTTAAGCTTCAAGTGTACCATGACAAAGAGCACCAACCATCTTGAGAGGTTTAGGGTTTTCGGTATACAGTTTGGGGTTCGTGGTTTAGGGGTTCCGGTTCCAGTTCGATTGAAGGGGACAGTACTCGTGTTCACCCTAAGCCCTACCCCACCTGTCCAAACTTTGGCACCCTGGTACCATGGTATCTAAACCCTATACCCCAAACCCTAAACCGTCTTAGCCCTCAGCCCTCAAGATACGTTTCGGGAAACCCGACAAACCCTACACCTCTAAAGACTAAATCAAAGCCTAAACTCCTAGTGCTTAGGCCTAGACCTTTTCGCCAGTCCCAAGCGTAGATCCTTCAACGGGGTTCCCATGAAGTACCCTTTAGTATGTCAGGATCGCAACTTAGGGGATCTGCTTTGTGAATGCCTGCAGAGGTTCTGGAACGAGCTAACACAACAACACACACCCAAAACACCATGCGACAACACCTGCAGTAGATCTTTTGGCCAAAGGGTGTCCCAGCGATGGCCGATTGCTTGGGCACGACAAGCGTGCAGCCGGCGCCATCATTCCCAGAGGCGTCTCTTTAGGAGACTCAAAACCCTAAAAATTGAAACCTGAAGGTGGACGTACAGCAGAAGCCAAAAAGTTGGCAACCCCATAGCCTCAATCCTTAAGAGTAATGTATAGGGAATCCCAGCACTATTTGGCCTTAATCCCGTTTCCAACTTTATGGGGTTTACCGTAGGTCATCACACTCAAAAAAAAGAAACCTGAAGGGTTTAGGGTTTAGGGAATTTGGGTTCAGGGTTTAGGGTTTAGGGTTTAGGGTTTAGGATTTAGGGTTTAGGATTTAGGGTTTAGGGTTTGGGGTTTAACGGTTAACCCTGAACCCTGAGCCCTAGCCTAAACCCCAAAGGCCCAAAACCCTACTCTGCACCCTGTGGGATTTTGCAGGGGGCCTGCTTGGGAACTTTATGTAAGTTCAGGGGTACCTTAGGGTTTTGGGTTTATGGTTTAGGGTTTAGGGTTTAGGGTACTTATTCATGAAGGCAGGTTAGGAGGTTCCCAGTCCCTGAACCGTAAGCCCTAATCGCTGAACGACTGCCTCCGGTTACCCTCAGCTTTCTAAGATACCCAGAGACACCAAAAGCCTTATAAGTCACATTATGCATCCCTCCAGATATTTCATATTTGACGGTGTAGTGTCTTCATATGTTTTGCCAGCATAGATCCGCAGACAGTGTGCGCTAGCATTCGTTTTCGTCATTGTTAGTGTTACTACTGTGCTTCGTCCAAAGCTCTCTGCATTTTTCGGTATGTCTATCACTACTATCATTGCTTGCTCGTGTGCTTCTGCTCAGTATTGTGTTAGTCTCCCTATACTACTGTGATGTCATTGAAGCCTAAACTCAAACACGCAAAACTCTATATCCTACAACCCGAAGGAGCCTAGCCCTGTACAAATGCCTACAAAGGCCTCGCCGGAAAAGACGTCCTGGAACCCCGACTAGAAAAGTTATACGCCTGATTAAAGCCTCTATGCCAGCACATCACAACACACCTCTAAACTCCTTGAAATGGCCGTTTAAAGGGAATTAAAGCCCGTAGCAAAGAGCTCCAGGGTCGTAAAGTCTATCGAAACCCTAAACCCATTTTCGCCCTAAACCCTTCGTACTATTGATTATATAAATCCTGCATTACCTTTAGGGCCCTTAACTATGGGAAGTACTGTATTTTCCTTATTATGGGTAATGCACAATTTTTATCATCAGCTGTAATGCCTGTTGACAAGACTCCAACCCCGTAACAAAGAGCCCTAGGTGCGGCGGCGAAAGCTTCCCGCAAGCTTCGCTTCAGACTTTGCAGGCCTGGGGCTCACTTATTGTGCGGCTTACGCGGTTTGGGTTCAGGGTTAAGTAATTCAAGAGGTTGCTATGGAGCTTAATATGGGGTTTTCCACGGTCTTTGTAGGATTCGTATAGAGCTTTATAGGGTTTATGGGGTTTTTTGAGTTCATCGTTTGGGATCAGGGTTACACCGTCAGCAGGCACAGGGTTCCGCGGTTTTGGCCCTTTCCCAAGCCCGAACGGCCGAACCGATACGCTTAGGACACCATGTTATCCAGATCTGCAAGGGTTCACTGTCTGGTTCTTAGTAGAGAATGGGGGAATGGGCTATTGGGACTATCTAGGGGACCTTTAGGGACTATCATAGGGCTCCACTTTCTAGGAACCTTTAAAGGAACCGGTAAATTAAAGGAACCCTTACAAAAACCCTTAAACAACCCCCCCCCCCCAAAACCCTTAACCCCTGCAACCAGCAAGCTCTAAACCCTTAAAGGAACCCTTAAAGGAACCCCCAGGACCTGCCCCCGCGGCCGAGAGCTCCCGGGGCAAGCGTGCTAAGCGCCGGGAGCCAAGCAATTGAAGGTTTTGGGGGTTATTAAGGGTTTTGGGGCTTAGGGTTCAGGGTTTAGAGTTTAGGGTTTAGGGGTTGTATGGGTTTAGGGGCTATTAAATTAAGGATTTTGGGGCTTAGGGCATAAGGTTTAGGGTTTCGGGGTTGTATGGGTTTAAAGCTATTAAGGATTTTGGGGTTTGGGCTGTAGGGTTCAGGGTTGGGGCTGCATTGAGGGTTCCTTTACCGGGGGGGGGGGGGNGGGGGGGGGGCTCCTATATGGGGTTAGGGTTTTAGCTGTAGGGGCTTCCAGGTTGAGGGCTTTAGGGGTTTAGGGGTTGGAGGTTTATATAGGGGCTACATAGGGTTTAGGGCTTGGGGGTGCTTGCAGTGGAAGCCAGACAGTTGGAACATCATTATGGGATAATGATGCCCTTAGGGCAAAGCATAAGGAAAATCCTAGCCTTAATCATCCTAGACCCATGTGCAACGTTCTAGGGTTCACTACAAATTTAAGTTGCCCTGAGCCCTAACCGCCTTAAAGCTTCTACTGGTAGCTCGAAATAATCACGGTGGCCAGCTGGGCTTTTGGGTTGAGGGCTCAGGGGCTTTAGCCTTTGGGGGTGTAGGGGCCAGAAGGTTTCGGGGCCTGCTTGGAGGGTCGGGGGACTTAGTAAGTGGGTAGTAAGTAGAGTTATAAGTACCTTAAAAGGGATCCTAATTGGGATTATGGTACTTATAACTACTACTTACTAAGTCCCCCGACCCCCCAAGTGAGGTTGAGGCGTTGAAGGGCTGGGGGTTGAGGGGTTCTAGGAGCCCGGGGACTCCAAAACCCCTTAATTAAGGAACTTTCCTTAAAGGGTTCCTTAAAGGGTTCCTTAAAGGGGTTTATAGGGGTTCTATAAGGGAATTAAGGAACATACCTTAAATTATAGTAGGATCCTTAATATGAGTTCAGGAATATGCCGTAATTAAGGGATGTTGGAGTCTCTGGGGGTTTAGGGGCTTCAGGGTTCAGGGGGTTTGGGTTTTCGGCGTGTGGGGCTGAGGGTTTAGGGCTTGTAGGGGTTGGGGTTCGAGCTTATGTGGGCTCGGGGTTTCCCTAAACCCTAAACCCTAAGGAGTTTAGGGCTGAGGCTGAGGGTTTAGGGCAAAAAACAAACACCCCCCGCAGCCGACTTGCGTGCAAAGATCCACGCAGAGCTCGAGATACCCAGAGACTCCAACATCCCTGAATTAAGGAATATTCCTCAAATCATATTAGGGATCCTACTATAATTTAAGGTATGTTCCTTAATTCCCTTATAGAACCCCTATAAACCCCCTTAAGGAACCCTTTAAGGAACCCTGAGGTATGTTCCTTAATTAAGGGGGTTTTTGGAGTCTCCGGGCTCCTAGAACCCCTCAGCCTCCAGCCCTTCATTCCTAGGAGTTTTGGAGTGTCTGGGAAAGCCAAAATTCAGAGCCCCGAAGCCAAGGGCTGAAGGTTTAGGGTTTAGGGTTTAGGGTTTAGGGATTAGGGTTTAGGGTTTAGGGTTTAGGGTTTAAGGTTCCTTATTCCAGACGGTCCCGGAGTTTCCGGAAATTAGGGGCCCTAAACCCTAAACCCTAAACCCTAAGCCCTAAACCCTAAACCCTAAACCCTAAAATACCAGTATGGGAGTTTCCGAAAAAGTTAGGGGTACCTTTTAAAGGGAGCCTTCAAGGGTTACGACAAGGGTACTATAAGGGTTCCTTTAAAGGGCTCTATAAGGGTTTGGAGTTTCCGAAAATTAGGGGTGCCTTATTTTGGGGTCCTTATAGTAAGGATCCTACTATTTAGGGTACTATGTTAGGGTCCCGTATTTTCGGAAACTCCCATATATAATAAGGCCCCAAGAGACCATTCTAATCTTGGCTTTGGGGAACTTAACTCCATATTGGCAGCATACATGGACCCTCTTGGTGATTCTTAAATGGGGTCTGGGGCTTCAACCATAAACGACCCCAAAAGGTCGTTGAAGTAGGGGGTTTAGGGTTTGGGGGTTTAGGCTTGCAGGTTTGAGGTTTTGAATTTAGGATTGAGGGGTGAAGGTTTCGCTTCTAGGGTTGCAGGCTAGGCGTTTCACTATGCAGCTTGTTGTTTGTTGGATTTTGCGGGTTGATGTGAGCACTATAGCAAAATGCCTGAACTGGGGTTTTGAGTTTAGGCTTTAAGTGTTTTGGTGTTTTTGTGGCAATTCCTTAAACTTGTGAGGGCAAGGTTTCGGAGCTTAGTTTAGGACCTAGGTATGTAAGGTTGGTGAGATAGGACTCACAACCCCAACGCCTAGGCCTAGACTCGACATAAAACCCGAAGCCCCAAAACCCCCTAGATACTACGCCCGATTCTCCCACAACTGAAGAAGAAAGACCGAGGCACTACAGCAGTGGTAGAGGAGGCCGCCTCTCTCACCGCGAAACTAAATCTGTTGAGTTTCTAGGGCTTCTGTGGGACTTTGCAGTGTCATCAGGGTTTCTAAACCAAAAAAGCCCTAGAACCCTAAACCGGTTCAAGGCGGTTTTTTTCAAGAGAGGCAGTTTAACACTCTGAAGTTCGACTAGGCCCCAATCCTAAAGACCTCATCGCATCCTGAGAAATACCATATTATTCCATAGGCTTCCCCAATACATTTATAGACAGAAATCTCTGAAACCTTGATCTATGTCGTATCACCCCGACTGTGAGAGCCCAGCAAACAAACTCGCACAGGCAGTCGCGTCTGCCTGTATGCAATAAGGAGATGCTGCTGGCACACTGAATATTACTCTAGGCCTCCCTGTGGGCCCTTTTTCCCTGTTCGTAGTCCTAGTAGGTTGCTTATAAAGTTACCCAATACCAAAAAGAGAGCCCTGGTTATTTCGAGGTTACCGGGTGCTATGTCTAGCAGCAACGACTGCATAAGCCTTAAGCCCCTAAACCTTCAAACTCCGAACTGCAAAATGCCCTCCGAGGAAGACTTTGCTTGTTTGTTGAGCCGTAAACGCACGAAGACTCAAGTGGCTACGGCTCAGGCATTTTGGCTGACATCCTCGATGACGCTTTGCCTGGTCATCAGCGTTGCAATGGCGGTCCTCATGAAGCCCACTGCATTTGGTGGCAAACAGAAGCCGAATCCGGTGCTGATCGACGGTTTGGCTCAAACGGATGAGCCGTCGCTCTTGAGGTTGCAAATAGAGCAAATAGAAAGCCTCTTGGCTCTCGGGGAGCAAGCCAGCGCCCCCAGCGCATGTGAAATCTACATACTCTTCTCGGTTAGCCGGGCCGGAGCACTCCCAAACCCTGTATTTGAAGACTAAGACTCCAGCGTAGATCCCGAATTACCATCCCGTAAGACAGGGGGCTCTGTTCATAAATCACCACGGTCTACATTAAGCCCTGAAGCCCTGCTGACCATAATCCTTCTTGTTAGGTCCATGAAGAAAGAAGATGTCCATCAATCGTAAACCCTAAATCCTACGGTTTTTATCCATAGCTCCGTTTCCGAGCTAGATTAGAAGCCTGCAGAATCAGTAAATGCTATTCCTTAATTCCTTGTTACGGGTTTAGGGTTTAGGTTAAGCACTAGTCCTTATGGTTCCTTGATTCCTTGTTATGGAGTGGGTCCCGGTTCGGCAGTTTTTTTGCTTCCGGTGTATATACGCTCGGTTGTCAGTCTTGTAACCTGCTGGGCCGCAGCAGAAGAAGCTTCGGCGTGTGGCTGTTATAGATATAGAGTTATAGAGCAATGTATCCCCCAAATTGTGCCCTCCCCCAGGTCCCGGCACCCGAAACCTCAAACCCTAAACCCTGAACTCTGAACTCTGAACTCTAAACCCTAAGATTCTAACCCTAAACCCGCAACCTAAACCCCTAAACCCTAAACCCTTAAACTTTTAAAATCTAAGACCCCGAGACCCTAAATGCGCCAGGACTGTGCCCTCCCCCCGGACCCTGTGCCGAAGCGACAGCGAGCTGCTGGAAGCGGTGACGTCTTAGAGGAGACGGCCGTGGAGACAACTGGATACTTTTTTAAGGGTTACTTTGAAGGTTAAGGGCTACTTTTCAGGACCTTTAGGGGTCCTGTAAAGGTTTGCTTGAAGGTTCTTTTAAGGGGTTTATTCTGCGACTTCGATCAGGGATCTCCTGGAGAAAACCGTTGTAGAGCTGCCTTCATGGGGTTAATGTCTGATCTCCGGGATGATGGGTTTTAGGTTTCTGACTTCCAACTAAACCCCAGACCCTAACCAGGAATAATGTAGTAAACCATCTGTTCAGGGCTTTCAGGCTTCAGGGATTTAATTTCGTTTGGTGAAGTCTTCCATGTTGAAGTGGTTCCGTTCCGGCTTACGACTTCGGTTTGAAGAGACTTGGTTTGAGGTTTCCCAATTACTGCTCCTAGTTGAAGTAGCACTGCATCTACAAGGATCGTTCCATCGCTTTCGGGATGTACCTGATGAGTAGTGGTCTTTCAGGTTTAGATGGTACCCTGACCCCTAAACGCAGACGAGTTTGGGGCTTACAGTTGAGGCTTGGGAATTGTTTTGTCTGAGCCTTAGGACACATATTTGGAGTAAGGTTAAGCGTAATCTCTCAGGATCACTGCAGGTGTGGTGCAGTATGATTCAGCGCCAGCTGTAGGTGGAAGCACTTATCCCTAAATCCCAACTACGCCTATAAACCCCAACTCCAAAATCCTAAATCCTAAACCCCAACCACAAAAGCTGATTAACCCTAAACTATACAGTAGAAGCCAGAAAGTTGGAACATCATTCTCCTCGTGCCCTTAGAGTAAAGTATAGGGAATCCCAGCAAGAATCATCCTAAATCAATGTTCCAACTTTCTGGGGTTCACTATAAATCCACTAAACCCTGGGCCTATACCCCCAAACTAGCAGGATTCATATAAGGAACCCTAATAAAGGCCCCAGGTTTCTTAATCAGGTTCCTACATTACACCCTAAACCCTATAAATCCGCAACCCTTAACCTGCTTCGTGTTGCTCTGGCTCAGCCACGGATCTAGGCCTCCGCAGCTGAAAAAGAGGCTATGCGGCTCCTACGTACTTCGTTTGTTCAGTTTAGGGTTGAGGGTATTTAGGTTTAGGTTGGGGTTCAGGGTCCAAGACACATATGTGTTGCTTACCCTTTAACGGATTAACGGAAGAAGGGAGTTAAGCTAAGTACAGCAGGCTTTCTTCATTATAGTATACCCTGGGTCCTGAACCCTAAGTAAGCCTTCATCTAATCTAGTACACAATGAGCAGTCCCTTATTTTGGCACGCAGACCTGAAAACGGCTTCTCAAGATCCGGAGTTTACGATTTAGTTAGTGTGCTACCCCATGAGCTTTGGTGTCCAATTCGATTGCCTTTCTCGAACTGGGCGGCGAAAAAACATGCCAGATTCATCTTTGCTTGGGTCGGGAGTAGCAACGAGGACTCTGATTGTATCCCTTTAGGGTTGAGAGTTCGGGGTTTAGGGTTCAGGGTCAAACCCGAAACCACCAACCCGAAACAGAAGCACAGCATATGGGAGTTTCCGAAAACAGGGGACCCTAAGACAGTGCCCTAAACATATAGCAGGATCCTGATTATAAGGACCCCAAAACAAGGCATCCTTAATTTTCGCAAACTCCCACATGCCTTTCCATGGCACCTGCCGGGGCGGACGCTTGTGAGCTGCAAGCGCTGTCAAAGGTTCAGGTGGGAGCCGCAGGGTGACCCAAAGACTCCAATATCCCTTAATTAAGAAATGTGCCTTAGACTGTGCTAGGGTCCCTAGTATGATTTAAGGTGTATTCCTTAATTCAGGGATTTTGGAGTCTCTGGGGAGCTTCTTGTTGAGTAGGAGTTTGCGATGGTGTTGTTTCAGGATGCTTGCTACAGAATGTCGCGGCCTGAGGTCCCTGATCCCGAAGCCGTACATGACGTAATATGGACGCTGAATAATGTGCATCCCTAAATATTTTCAGGCTTTTGGGCCCGAAGACCATACTATAGAAGGCCTTTGGGCTATTTTGAGCCTTAGGGTAAAGGTCCAAGTAGCCCTTATTTATGGTTTTTGGTACCTAAAGAGGCCCAAAAGTCTTATAACATTGAGTACTTGGACCCTTAAGGAATCGTTTCAATTGACTTGCGAGAATACTATTCCTGAGGGTTTTTCTTTACATGTAAGCATATCATGCATTACCCTTAACCCTATTGTAGCAAAGGCCCCGGCATTACCTTCTACGGCAAGGCCGCATTATGAGGCCTGGCGTCAACCTGGTATCCTGTATCCTCAAGGTTTTAGCTGCTTTTAGACATGCAGGGTGTGCAAGCCCTTATTTCCTCAGTAGGGGTCCATGCCTGGTTTTGTGCGCATTTGCACGGTCCAGACGATCGCATGTTCTAAGTTTTTTTGGCGTGTCTGACGGTGTCAGATGAACATGCTGGGATGTCTGCATCACACCTTTTTGTACCGCACACTGGTCTGTTGGAAAAGCCTTCAATCTTCAATCCCCGTGCTCCACCTCTCAACATCAGAGAATACAGGTCAGGGTTTTCGACCCGTCATGTAGGGTGCATGGGTTAGGGTTCTGGGCCGCGCTAAACCGTGAACCTCAACCCCAGATTTCTCCACTGCCACGTCTCGGCTTCAAGCATCATTTGGACCCTAAGGGTCCATGTATCAACGGAGGGAGAGGGTGTTGAAGTCAAACCTTCGTTTTCAGGTAAGCAGCGCAGTCTCAAGCTTCAAAAGGATTCGATAGTATCTACGCTTACGGCCCAGGGTATCTTCAAGCCATCCAAAGCATCACCGCCACGCCACAGAAACCGGGGCGCCTCGGAGATCGCTTGACTGTCGCTTCCTTGTCTCGAAAATGCCATGCGGCGCGCAGCAGTCGTGTCCGTCTTGGTGATCCAAGCTTGGGGATCTCTCTTCATCGAAGCTTTGCTGCCTTAAGTTGGGCTTATACCTAGACCCCCCAACTACCCTCTAATATACTCTAAATACCCACTATTAAGGACCATAAGGGCTGGTATAGGTAGCTATAGGTAGCTATCGTGTCTGAGGTTCTAAGAACAAGGGTCCACCCAGCACTGGCTCCTTACGGAGCACAGACAAACTCTACACACCTGCAGCCCCCTATCCTACTAGAATCGAGTTTCCATGTCATCATGTGACTCGAGTCTACCTAGTAGCTGAGTAGGTAGTCTTTAACCTTTTGGATCGGCCGTCATGCGCCTTCACCTCTCCGGCTTCGGTGTTCAGGGGCCCCACAGGTTTAGGGGTTTAGGGGTTTAGGGTTTAGGGGTTTAGGGTTTAGGGGTTTAGGGTTTTGGGTTTAGGGTTTAGGGGTTTAGGGTTTAGGGTGCGTGTTGGAGTCACCACCTCCACGGTGTAATTCAAGCCGCTAGCGCTGGAAGCCCTCAACACCGAAGCTCCCCTCAGCTCCAGTTTCCCGCTGGCCGAAGACCTACCACAAAACACTTAGAACTCTAAACCTTGTGCCCTAAGCCCCAAACCCTAGACCCTAAGCCCTAACTTTTAACCTCAAAACCCTAAACCGTAGAACCTCAGAACCCTAACCCCTAACCTTAGAACTTCAAAACCATGAATCTGACACCCCCTAAACCCTTCTGGAAGCGTATTTGCACCTTCAAAGGAATCCCTACCCAAAGGGTCCTAAGTACCTGCGATGGGGATACTATAGCAATTCCAATTATAGACCCTAAACCCTAAACCCTAAACCCAAAGGGTCCTAAGTACCAGCATGGGGGATACTATAGGCGTACAGGGTTTAAAGTGTAGGAGACTTTCCCAAAAGGGTCCTAAGCACTGTTATGGAGGATACTTGCCCAAACCACAATAGCAATTCCGATTATAGAAACCCTACATTCTACCATAGAGGTACGTAGGACCCTTTGGGTTACAGAACCCATAAAGGAACCATCTATAGAACCTTCCAAGGACGACTTGAACTTCCAGTCACCGTCGCATCTTGGCAGTGATTAGCGCGCGGTTTAGGATACTATAGAGACCTTATTAACTACCTATACTATTGTGGGGGTTCCTCATTGTGATTCTAGCATAATATACCTTCGAAACCTATTCTAATTATTAAGGGTATCTATAGGGTCTCAGGCCCTTTTTGCAAAGGCGCGCCGAGGGCTTTTGGTGTCTGGCTTTGAGAGTTTGGCAAACCCGTAGGCTAATGATTGAGGGCTCTTTATGAACTCATCAACCCGGGTCCCCGACCTCTAGCAGACTCTAGCACTCATGTGTTCAGAAGGTTGGTATTAAAGTCCTAAAGAATCTCAAAACCTTGGGAATTCCGCGAGGTATCCCGCTGCCGTGCCAGTGTCGTTGCCGGAGGAGAGCAAGTGTGCCCCCGAAGGACTCCCTGCACAGGGTTTGGGGTTCAGGGTTTAGGGAATTGGGGTTTAGGGTTTAGGGTCAGGTTTTAGGGCTTGGGGTTTAGAGTTTGGAGTCCGGGTTTAGACCCCCGCAAACTCTCAGATGATCCAACTATCCAATCCCCCAACGATGAGGGCTGGAATGGACAAGAACCTCTCTACTTACAAATGACCTAGGCCTAGGCCCCGGACTGCCGCAGCTCCTTTTTCATAAGCAAGTACTACAGTTACTACTACAGAACCCTTCATTCCGAAAACCCAAATCCCTACAAGCTTCAAGCACTAAAACCCTGAAGCCAGAACGCACGCCCTGAAACCATAGAGCCGCAACGGTTTAGGGTCATATATATATATATATATAGATACATATATATATATATAGATAGGTCGGCTTAGGTAGCTATGTGGGTTTCGGAACACTCTGTGGTACCCGCACCCCCCCATATGGTCCTTAAATGGTTATACTTCTACTTGTTCAGGTCTCCAGACTGTGAGCCCACTCAAGAAACTGAGGTAAAGGCTGCGTAAGGCTTGGGGTGCAGGCTTTTTGACATCCACAGGGCATCGTGGCCAATGGACACCTTTTCGACCTTTTCTTGAGCTTCAGGGCCGTAGCATTGCGAACCCATTGCGAACTTCAGCTATGATCCATATGGGAGTTTCCGAAAATTAGGGTACCTTATTCTGGGGTCCTTATAATAAGGATCCCGCTATTTAGAGTACTTTACAAGGGTGCCCTATCTTCGGAAACTCCCATATCAAGGGAGTTTCCCCGACCCCTAAACCCTAAACCCAAAGCCCTACGCTCGAAACCCCGAACCCTGAGCCCTGCGCTTGAAGCCTAAACCCTCAAACCCCAAAGCCTAAAGGGTCTAAACCCTAAAACCCTAAACCCTAACACCCCAACCCTAGGCCCTAAAGCCTAAACCCCTCAAACCCCAAACCCCACAACCCTAAACCGTCCTGCCAGCTGGAACTGTTCCAAGCTGGGCATACAAGCTTCGGGGCCGGATCTCGAGGTACTTATAGATAGTCTTAGATAGTGAACGGGGGAACTTTAACCTTTTTTGGCCTTATATATTAGCCAGGGTTTGAACTTTTCGGGGCCCGGTTGTTGAAGAAGAGCCCTAAACCCTAAACCCCTAAACCCTAAACCCCTAAACCCCTAAACCCCTAAACCCTAAACCCTAAACCCCTAAACCCTAAACCCTAAGCCCTAAACCCTAAACCCTTAGTATATACTTACATTCAGGGCACTCTATCATGAAGCTGGCTTGGTGTCCGGAATCTGGGCCTGCAAACTGGGCCGAAAACCTCAACAAAAAGCTGCTTAACGGTCAACGTTGCTTGTGCCCAGCTC
>BGNK01001302.1:0-18413 GCA_003297005.1 Symbiodinium sp. clade A Y106 | reverse complement strand
CACTTGTGGGGCTGCTTTGTGCTCCCATCCTTGTGACCAGATTTGCTTCCCGTGTTCGAGCTCCGGTTTCAGAGTCGCTCTGCGGACCCCAAAATTGGACCCATGCACAGTATTATATAGGAATGCGATCAGCTTACATGCCCTGTCTAGGTCAAGGGCAAATTCTGCAATGTAGGGCCATGTCGCAGCAAGCTACGTGCGAGCTTTTAGTCTAGTCTAGCAGCTGGNTTTAGATCACTTGTGGGGCTGCTTTGTGCTCCCATCCTTGTGACCAGATTTGCTTCCCGTGTTCGAGCTCCGGTTTCAGAGTCGCTCTGCGGACCCCAAAATTGGACCCATGCACAGTACGGGAGCCTTAAGAAAGCCAAAGGCTCTTGGGTGGTAGGGCTTCTGGTTTAGGGTTTAGGGTTTTAGAGCTTAGGGTCTGGGTGTTTAGGGTTTAGGGGTTTAGGGCTTAGGGTCTAGGTGTTTAGGGTTGAGGGTGTAGGGTTTGTTTAGGGTTTAGTGAGGGGTGAGGGTTAGTTTGAGCAGGGCGTGTCGAGGAGATAGATTGCAGGACACATAGATTATCCAGGAAGACCTTACTAGTTTTGGGGGCTCTTACATTACGACATTCGTCATATCAGCAGACCCCCGAAATCTTGTACCCCAAACCCCCTTGAGCTCAAGACCCCACCAACTACAAGCCTGGCCGCAAAGCAGGCTTCTATGGATACGATGTCCTGCCACTGAACGCTTCGGATGTGGCTGCAGCTTCGTCCAAAGCTTTGGATGTCGAGGGCTTTCCGGGCGTTGTTGAAGAAATCCCAAGGGGATGCTGGGAAGCCTCATTGGGAGCTTGCAAGACACCTCAGAAGACGCCTAAACCAAAAACCTTACAGAAGCCTTAAGCCCCAAAGCCAAATAGGCCAAGGCCCTAAACCGCAAAACCTCAAGAGGCACTGAAGTGAAAGGCTTGCTAAAGCTGAGAGTATTTGGAGTACCTGGTTCTACGTTCCTGACAGCAAGTAATGCAAGTAACAAACTACGTTTTGCCTTCAAGCTACCCAAACCTACTTCTTCTGTAGGGTCCCTATAAGTTCCTGAGAAGGATTTACAATAAGAGCCTAGGTTAAGGTAGTGTCTATGTCAGAGTCGCTATGGAACCCTGTAAATCCCTTACCGAAAAGCCCGGGTCGATGAGTGTGAACACTCCTTGCATCTCCATAAACTCCAAACCATGAAGCCTTCATCTAGGGTTTAGGGTTTAGGGGTCGTTTAGGGTTAAGGTGTTCGGGTTTCATAAACCCCTAGGGTTTTGGGATTCGTGGGACTCTTCCGAAGCTCTATATGCCTTGATCTTAGCGGATCTCTTACAGACCTTACACCTGAAGAGGAAGCCCAGTCAAGGAACCCTAAGAACCATAAGAACCCAGGTCTAAACCCTAAACCCTATAAACCCTAATCCTAAACCCTACGCCCTGAAAGAAGCCCGAAAAGAGGAACCCTAAGATCCCTAAACCCTTAGAGGAGCCATGACTGGGCGCATTCATAACTAGATTACAGAGCCTAAGCCCTAAACCCTTGAAAGCTTAGGGGTTGCCAGGGTTCCTGTTCTGAGGATTCTTTCAAGGGTTTTTTTCCTAAGCCCTAAACCCTAAACCTCTCTTTCACATGTAGGATTCTTTGGGCGGGTGGGTTGTTTTCTAAACCTAAAACCCCGCTTGACTAGAAACTGCTCCATCCGCAGCTGCTGAACCCTAAACCCTAAACCCTAAACCCTGTTAAAAAAAAACTAAACCCTAAACCCTAAACCCTGTTAAAAAAAAACCTAAACCCTAAACCCTAAACCCTGTTAAAAAAAAACCTAACCCCTAAACCCTAAACCGAAAAGGAACCCTAGAAACCCTTAAAAACCCCGAAGCCCTGGGAACCCTCATCCCTTAAAGGAGCCCTAAACAGAAACCCACAGACCTTAAGCCTTTAACCCTTAAAGGAATAGGAACCCTAAACCATTAACACTTAAAAGTTTAGGGTTTAGGGTTTAGGGTTTAGGATTTAGGGTTTAGGGTTTAGGGTTTAGGGTTTGGGGTTTAGGGCTTAGGATTTAGGATTTAGGGTTTAGGGTTTAGGGCGTAGGGTTTAGGGTTAAGAGCCCAGGTCGACGACTGGGAGGATCCCTTGAATCCGGGGTCGATTGACTTGGCTTTGAGCTGCCCCTGCCGCTGTGAATCGGGGGGGTGTCGCCTGGCCGCGTCTTTTGGCTAGGGCTTAGGGTTTCCTTGAAGGGATCCGCAAGTTTATAAGGCTTTTGGGGTTTATAGGGTTTTGGGTTCCCTCTAGGGGGTCTAGTGCCTAGGCTTCCCCCAAAAAGGGATCTATAACGGGCTTGGGTTTTAGGGTACCCCGTAAAGTGAGCTATAGTCGATAGGTGTTTGGGGTTTTAGGGTTCAAAGAGATCTATACGGGTTTTGGGTTTTAGGGCTCCCCAAAGGGGATCTTTAGAAGTTTAGTAGGCTTTAGAGCGCCCTAAACCCTAAACCCGTCCAATGCCTCCATCTAGCAATGAGTGGAGGCTCAGGGGAGATCTTCAGAGGTTTAGAGGCCACGGGTTCTAGTGTTTACAGGGCTTTGGGTTTAAGGTTTAAGGTTTTAGGGCTTAGGGTTTTAGGGTTTTAGGGTTTAGGGTTTAAGGTGGTGGGTATTGATGCTCACCCTCTTCTCCTTGTTCCAAGGGCTCCAAGGGTGGGATGAAGGTAGTTTTGGTACTCCCAGAATAAGAGTCCTTATATAAGGGATCGTTAATCTACCTACCTTCATCCCGCCTTTTGAGGCCTCCAGATTGTGCATCCAAGTACAGAGACTGCCGGGAAACAGGGAGACAGATAGATAGCTGTATCTAGCGCAGTAAGGATAGCGAGAACATTCCATCTTGTTGCTACTGTTGCTAACCACCAAGAGCCTATGTCTTAGTCAACATCCCTATATATATATATTATATAGCTACATACATACGATAGTGATTATAAGAACATGTATGTATGTATGTATGTATGTATGTGTGTATTTGTGTGTGTGTATATATATATATAATGTAGATGTAAAGAAAACATACCCTGTCCAACGCATGTACTCACGGCCCGAAGCTGCAGCAAGGCCCCAGCAACGGCTGTCAGTTCACCTTGCGGTTTGCAGCCATTCCTGCGGCAGCGCGGCCTGAGATTTAGCACAGAGTTTTGGGCCGTAAGGGTTCCTTTGAGTTGAGGGTTCTATAAGGGATCTAGAAGGGTTTAGGAATGTTTATGGTTCGTGGGGTGTAATAGTGAGGTTTGAATAGATTTCGCAATATCTTCGCAGTCGCTGCATGGTTATAACATATAAGCACCACCTCCCCCCCCCTGCCCCCCAACCCTTCATCAACAAAACCAGTCTAATTGTTCAAGTGCATGAACCGAGATGGGTTGTAGCTTAAGGTCCAGGGCCAAAGTTCGGGGGTCTAGCATTCTTTCTTACAGTAGAAGCCAAAAAGTTGGAAACCCAATAGCCTCAATCCTTAAGAGTAATGTATAGAGAATCCCATGTATAGAAAATCCCAGCACTATTTGGCCTTAATCCGGTTTCCAACTTTATGGGGTTTACTGTATATTGCCCAGAACCCCAAACCCTAATATAGGGGTTTTATTAATTGGAACAGGGTTTTGGGGCCCAGTATACTATACTTATAATAAGGAACCTCCCAAATAGTATAGGTAATTGTTTTATAAGGCCCCTACATTACAGTATATATCCTATAATAAGGAACCTCCCAAACAGTATAGGTGATTACTATGGGTTTCGGGTTTAGGGTTTAGAGGTTCCTACATTATAGAACCCTAGCTGAATCCCATAACCCGCGACCGCCCCGACACTCAAGCCATGAACATCTGCTTTGTGTTTGGAATGCAACGGTCACCTGAAAACTTCCTTTAAAGGTTCCTCTCAGGGTTCCTTCAAAGGGGTTTACATAAAGCGAATCCCAGAATACGAGGATTAATGCTAGGATCCCTTCTACTTCACCTTAGGGGCATGAGGATACTGATGTTCCAACTTTCTGGCTTCTACGATAAGGGATCTATCAGGGTTGAGGGTTGTGGGTTTAAGATCTCGGAGCTGTCCGCTGAGCCTTCAAGTTGAGTTGCTCAATCAAAGCCAAAAGCCCGGAACCTCTGGATCCATTATAGTGATCCCCAAAAAGTTGGAGCATAGATTTAGGATGATTCGTGCTAGGATTCCCCCTCCTTTAGATTAAGGGCATGAGGATAGTAATGTTCCAACTTTCTGGCTTCTACTGTAAGTGCCCAGCACGCGGCACGAACACTGCGTCTTCTGCAAGTGCTCCTCACACATGATTGCTAGCGGAATTTGGGCTTTTTTGCGGGGTATCGCAAAGACGAGGGCAAACCGCCCTCAAACACCGCGGCATCTTCTTCGCGAAGTGCAGAACGCACAGAAATGATCATGCAGAGCAGAGGGTTGGATAAATGGGTTTAGGGTTTAGGGGTTCTGTGCAGTGCTCAAGTTGCCCAGCAACCCACCAAGCAATTGGCAGAAGTTGAAGCCTCTTTTCCGAACCTTATAAACCACAACTAGAACCATAAAGGCCTACGTAACTGCTCTGGAATGCACATGGAAACCCACACCTTAAACCCTGAACCAAAATCCGTCTCATCTGAAGATGATGTTCTGAATGGCGGATTGGCGGAATGAAAAAGACGTTCAACAACAAGCGCGGAATCGTTAACCCCAACTTCTACAACGGTCATTAGGAGTCATCATAGAAACCTATACCCAAATTAAATCAAAACCCTATGATTTTTCTTTCCCACAACTTCTAAAACCCTAAACCCAAAAAAGGTCCGGAGAGTGATCTTCAAGTGCCACAGCTGCAGCGAAGTGCTCGCCAAAGATCGGACAGGGGAGGCCGGAATGCGCCGTTTGGTTAGCGATTCCACTTTAGGGGTTCCCAACAAGGACATCCTTGTTTAAACTTTCCTATACAGTGGAGCTTAGGGTTTTAGAGTTTAGGGTTTTAGGATTTAGGAGGGTTTTTGATCTGGGTTTAGGCCTCTAGGCTTTGGGGTTTCGGTGTGCAGGATCTAGGGTTTTGGGGCTGCGGGTTTAGGATCGAGGGTTTAGGGGGCTAGGGCAAGCGTTCATAATTTTAAGGTTGTGCTTGTCAGATGGTTCTCAGAGTTTTGGAGAGTCTGTTTGTGGAATCATATAGGGCTTGACAGGATGTCGAGCGTATGTTCATCATCCTTCATGTGCTCCACAAGCCAGTTCTGATTGTTGGCGTCGCTCAATCAGACCACCTGAGTTCCTGGGACATTGGTTTCATGGATATTGGGTTCAGGGTTTATGTCTTCTCAACCAGGACCCTGATATAACCCTTTAGCAAGAGGCCCTTCGCTAGCATTTTCTCTGGGTGTGAACTCGTTTTGGAGTAGAGCGTCACTTCCAGCCACTGCTGAAAGAGACGGAGCCTTGAACCCTGAACTAAGGCCCATGGGCCACCCCCTAAGCTTTGAATCGGGAAGTGGAAGCCAGGACTTGTAGAAAAATCGGGATCTTGGTTAGGTGTTGGGTCTTAAGGTAAGGGGGGAGTTTGGGGTTCGGTGAGGACACGGGCAAAGACTCCAAGACATTCTGGAATTGAAAGTACCAAATGTGGGGGGAAAAGAGAAAGCATCCCAGCCAAAGCCCAAAACCCCGAATCCCCACCTTGATACCTTACAGCCCTACACAATCCCTACATGTCCCCAGCCTGAAGCCCAACTAACCCTTTCAGCCCCGACGAGAACCCTTGCTGCTGAACCTGGCTGCTGAACCCTGAGCCCTAAACCCTAAACCCTGAACCCTGAACCCTAAACCCTAAACCCTAAACCCTAAACCCTGAACCCTGAACCCTGAACCCCAAGCCTGAAAGCGGAAACACCCAAACCAAATCGAAGCCCTGAACCCTAACCTCCAGGATCCTTAAGGTATAGGAGTAGAAGATACGGGTAATAGAAGCCCCAAGCCTTACCTTACCCTAAGGTATAGAAATGGAAAGAGTCCCGAGTTATTTCCAGAACCCAAACCCAGATCTTCCAAAATCCCTTCACTAAGGACCATACCTTAAATCATACTAGGGGTCCTACTATATCTATAATTATAATGATTAGGGAATATTCCTTTCTTAGGGGATTTTGGAAGATCTGGGAAGTTCTCCTCGCTGACAGGAACGCGACCGGTGGGTGCCCCCGGACTCAAGGCGGAGCCCACGAGATTCGAACTACAGCCTCGGTTAAGGATTTCTCTAAACGTTCCTTTAAGGATTCTGTTAAGGGATCCTTTAAGGCTTCCTCTAAGGGTTCCTTTAAGGGATCCTTTGCGGGTTCCTTTAAGGGATCCTATCTACGGGGTTTAGGGTTTAGGGTCTTGTGGAACTCCAAGGTTGGGAGCTTTAGGGTTGAGAGCTTTGGGGAGTTTAGGGTTTAGGGTTCAGGGTTCAGGGTTTAGGGTTTAGGGTTTAGGGTTGCAGGGCTTTAGGGTTTATGGTAGAAGCGAGAAAGTTGGAACATGGCTTTAGGAGGATTAGTGCTAGGATCCCTTATACTTTACCTTAAGGGTATGAGGACAATTATGTTCCAACTTTCTGGCTTCTACTATAGGGGTTCCGGGCTCTCAATTTAGGGCTTTGGGGTTTAGGGCTGCAGGGTGCAAGGTTAGAATCTAGGGTGTAGGGCTTGAGGGTGCAAGGTTAGGGCTTGAGGGATTTGAGGCTTTGGGGTCTGGGGTTTAGTAGGATTAGCTATTTCCCGCACATGGGTTCAACAAAGGTTAGTGCAAACGGTGAGTTTCAAGAACTGTTACAGCCGATGAGATGCGATTAGATTCGGTTTGGAGAGTCACGATACAGCGCCTGAGTCTGGGTTCTTGTTAAGGGATTTAAATAAAGTTGCCATCATAGAGGAACCATATTATTGATACCTATCATGGTAACTTAAATTTTTTCCCTTAACAAGAACCCAGGAGTTTAGATCCTTGGGGAGGTCCTATCCCGTTATCCTGGCCCTGATCTCTCAACCCTAAACCCTGGACACTAAACTCACTAAACCCTTGGCCCCGGCCGCCCGTAACCGTGAATCTCAAACCCCAACCCCAAACCCTCAACCGCCATCCGAAACCGGAAGCGCATTACAGCCTGAAAGTCCTAACAGTTGACAACACCCTTGTTCCCTAAACCTACCTTGGTTAGTAGGGAATGGAAGAATGGTAGTAATAGTAGTTATAATTGTACCCCATTCCTCCATTCCCTACTAGCCAAAGGTAAGGCAAGTGTTTCATAAGGGATCGATAGGGTTTAGGGTTCAGGGTTGAGGGTTACGGTTTGAGGTTTAGGGTGTAGGGAATTTAAGAAACCCTGAACCCGCTCTTAAAATTGAGCACCCAAGGCCTGAACCCTGAACGATGCAGGTACTCTTGCGGTCTGAAACCCGAACCCAAACCGCTTCTAGACCTAGTGAGCACTCAAGCCCTAAAGCCTAAACGATGAGGTACTCTTGGGTTAAACCCGACACCCCCGCTAAACCTTGAGCCCTCAAGCCCAAAACCCTGAAGCCTCAGCGATGCAGGTACATCGTCGTTGAGGGCAGCCGGCTGCACCACGTTACGATCGTAGGGCCGTCGCCCCAAGCGACGGAGGTGTCCTTCGAGCTGCAGAGTCGGGAGGACCTGTTTTGGGAGGCGATGTAGGGTTTAGGAGTTTAATTTGGGGTTTAAGGGTTTGGGGTTTAGGGGTTTAGGGGTTTAGGGGTTTAATGGTTTAAGGGTTTAGGGGTTTGGGGGTTTAAGGGTGTAGGGGTTTAGGGGTTTAAGGGTTTAGGGGCTAGGGGTTTTAGGTTTATGGCGCTCTTTGAAAAGTTAGTATCGAGCCTTTCAAAAGTCTTAACGTGATTGTCGGGTCTTATCGAGACTCCAACTTAGGGCTCAGGGCATCTGGGGTTTCTAACTTAGTGCTTCAGGGTTTCAAGCTTTCGATTGGCGGGGCCTTCCTGCCGCGGTCTAGGGTTAGTAGCGTTTAGGCCAATAGGGGTTAGGTCTTGTTGAACATATTTTTGGTGCCATGGGCAACTGCGAGCTTTGTCCCTTCTCGAAAGACGCAGTGCGCCCTGAACCCTCAACCCAGTCCCTAAAGCACTAGCCATCAGAATGTCCAACAAGGCCTTCAGCAAATCGGTCTGCGGTGCTCATACACCCACATCATGCCTTTCAAACTTCTTACGAGTTTGTGGTAGTCTTGTCTTATACCTGCCTTAACTGAAGCGAATGAGGATGATGATCTCTAAAGTTGCTGGCAGTCGCTGTAAGCGACCGTTAGTTTTCCAGGTAGCAGCACCCTGAACCCTAAACTCTAAACCCTCGCCCAGAAAATCCAAATTTTTGCCTTCTCGTCCCCCTCTAGGAAGCTGCACATGAGCTTTAGGGGCCTGACGTTGTACTAGTACTATTCTGAGTCTGAGGGTTCCTTCATATACTCATGACACAGTAAGGTCCAAACCTTTAGTGTTTCGGGTTTAGGGTCTTAGTGTCTTAAGGTTTAGGGTTTAGGGTTAGGGTTTGGGTCTTAGCGCTTAGAGTTTAGGGTATTGAGGCCCCTGTTGTAGAATGGTGCGGAGGACTGTGCCAGCCTCAGCCCTTCGGATGAGCACCCCGAGTGCATCCACCTTGAGGCGGGTTTCGGGTTTAGGATTCAGGCTGCAGGGCCCTAAACCCTAAGCCTGAAACCCTAAACCCTGCTAGCCCCTAAGCCAAACACCCGTAAACCCCCCGAACCTCTACACTTTGGGTACTCTGTAGCAGCTACTCACTGTAGATAGTTTTTTTTATTGTTACAGGGTGTGGGCAGTACCCAACCTTAGCCCGGATCTGCGACAGGCTCCCAGAGTCAAGCCAGCGAAAGCCCCGAGTAAGAGCTTGGAGTTTAGGGTTTATACGGTGGGTTTGGGGATTTGGGTTTAGCGTTTGGGGATTTGGGGTTGAGGGTTTAGGGTTTAGCAATAGGCGGTTTTGGGGTTTAGGTTCCGGGATGTTTACGGTTTAAGTTTGATGGGGGACCCTGCTCGCTCTGAATTGCCGACCCCGAAGATAAATTAATGCAAAATATTTTACAGAAGCACCAAATAAATTAGAAGACAATTAGAGACAACAGAAACAAGACAAATTTATTTTCAACCTGCTTCAGCTGAAAAGTATGAGGTTTTGTCACCCGAAAGTGCAGGCTTGACCGAAGTTCTGAGAGCGAGTTGCCAAGAGCCCTAAACCTGTTTAGGTTTGGGTGTTTAGGAGTTCAGGTAACTCGGTTTAACCTTGAACCCCATATTTTCTAGTTTTAAGCCGCATAGTTTTTCTCACGAATGCGAAATTCCTCAACCTGAACCTCGAACACTTACCTTGTAATAAAACCTGCAATAAGCGTTGCGCTACCCCTTCTTGTAGCCCCTGTGGCCTACATCACGTGGTCGCTGCTCTAGTAAATGCGTATTAGTTCTAGTACGCCTTATATGCCACAAAACCTGAGCCCTCAACCCTGAACCCCTCGACTCCTGAATTCCTCGAACTCGTAAAACCCTACACCAGGGTTTAGGGTTTAGGGTTTAGGGTTTAGGTTCATTAAGTCCTCGAAACCCTTAGTGCGACTGCATCAATCGGATTTAAAAAGAACTCTGTATCGTCGCCCCTAAGAACAACCCTAGACAACCCCTTGTATAGGAGTTCCCTTAAAATAACAGCCCTACTACTATTGATTATAATGAGCCGTATAGCAACCCTTACTGTAGCTCGTTAATTGTGAATGCTGAAGGGAAGTTGCCAAGATCTTTGGCCCGCCGACGATCAGTTCTCGGTCATCCAGGTCACTTTTTTGGGGAGGAACTGTTGGGGCCTTTTCAGGTGAGTTTTAGTGAGTGTTCAGAGTGTGGGGTTTCAGGGCCCTACATTGCTACAACACTACCTAAATCTTAGGTCCGGTTTAGAGTTCGGGGTTTTAGGGTGTATTGTTTCGTTTAATTTCAATTAAGGCTGTAGATGTGTTTTTAGGACGAGTTTTGATGTCGAGGATTGGAGGTTTGTGTTTTGTTTTGCAGACATGGGGCCATTGCGGAGATCCTGATGAGACGTTTGAGCGTTTTATACAGAAGCCAATTCTTCACTAACTAGGAATAATTACTGTACGCCCCCGAACTTTGTTGTTGATTTTGCAGTCTGCTTGCCATTGTTTTGTTGTCTAGGGGTGGGATTTATCATGAATGAGCTGATTATCTATAGGGTCTAGCGATTTTCTCCAATGTTTGCGCACACTGGTTGTTGCAGCAAGCCCAGAAAGCCGCCGAGGTTAAGGCTGAGACCCTAAACCATCCTAAACCCTATCTGGACCCTGAAGAACCTACCTTTTTAGGGCTCGTTATTATGATTTCCTTATACAAGTCCTTAAACAAGGTAGGTTTTTCAGGGTCTAGGTAAACCCTAAACGCGATGAACACTGTTTCACCCCAAGTCAGCCATTGGTTCTCCTACAAGAACTGGACATGTAACTTAGGGTCTAAGTAGTTACCAGTACTATTTGGGGGGGGGGGTTCCTGATTATAATTATAGTATAATGGGCCCCGAAACCCTATTCTAATTATTGAGGCCCCTATATGAACTTAGGGGTCGGAATACTCGGCAAGAGTAGCCCCCTTGCAGTACCGAATGTAGTTCGACGAGCCGGCTGTACGAATACTCGTCCTTAGAGCCCTTGTCATAAGTAGAGTATTGGCATGAACCCCAATACTTAATTAAGATATGCTTCAGGCCCCATGGTAGGAAGTAGCCCTAAGGGTCCAAGTACCTAATAATCATACACTCTCCTAAATATTGAGCTACAGATCTACTATCCTAAACCCGCGTACCTAATTATTGGGTCCTTTGGACCCTTAGGGTAATCCTCAAGCTCCAATTTCCGAGCCTCTGAGGATCGGGATGATCTTCATTACTTAAGGGATCAGGGGACTTAGTAAGTAGGTTATAACTGGGGTTATAAGTCCCCTAAGTGGGGTTATCTTAATTATCACCTACTTATAACCTTACTTACTAAGTCCCACGAGCCTTTGAGTACTATTATGTCTCTGCACATACGCTAGACTATGCACCGTACACCTCAAACCCCAAGACCCGGCTCCCAAATCCCTCAATTTGCCCATCCTCTCCGTGACTAAACCCTATATGTAAACCCTAAACCCCAACCCCCCACGTCCCAAACCTCAAAATGCTAAGTCTTCTAGAGAAGGGCCTTGGAAATGAGGTCTGTTTAATATAGGAGGCTAAATAATTACCAACATCATGTTAGGGGTTCCTTATTTTCGCTCTAGTATAGTGGGTCCCCAAACCTTATTCTAATTATTAAGGCCCTTATATATGAGGGGTTTAGGGACGGTTTAGGGGTCAGGGTGCAGGGACTGGAGGCTTAGCCTAAACCCTAAGCCCTAAACCCTAATCCCTAAACCCTAAAGCGGCACTGATGGCTGCTGTTGGAATGTTCACGCTTGCACTCTTCAGGTTTTCTGGCCAGGGCTTGTGGATTGGTTTAGGGTTTAGGGTTTTAGGGTTTAGGGGTTTAGGGGTTTAGGGTTTAGGGTTTAGGGGTTTAGGGTTTAGGGTTTAGGGGTTTAGGGTTTTAGGGTTTAGGGGTTTAGGGTTGGGATTAGGGGTGTTGAAAGACCTTTGTAGACGGCTTCTAAGGTCAGTGCGGGTTTGGTGCTGTACAGGATTTCGGGTATACGTCGCATGTTAAGCTCAGAAATGTCTCAGGATCTAGTTCATCCGTCTTTTTTGTTTATAGAATGTAAGCATCCAGCGAAGACGACGCGTATGCATATGTGGATTCTGTTCCGTTATTCGGGCGCGGAATTCTAACCTCTTCCCGTTCCTCCTTACCCCTTTCCGGATCATTATCATACCCTGAACACCTGCCAGATATGCCCGTTCACTTGTGGAATGTGCGCGTACCCATCTCCGACCCCGTTTCCGGCAACTTGGCTCTTATATATTCCACCTGGAAGGTTATGGCGTGGTCCAGACCCTTAAACCCTTAAGGTTATTATAACCCGATTCATCAAGTCAGGTGCTCCTTGACTGAAATTCTGGCCTCGGTAGAACCAGGCATCTGCAGTCTAGGGTTTAGGGCTTAAGCTTCATGAAACCATAAGTTCCAAGCCTCAGTACCAAGTTACGACCCCAAACTCCCATAACATGGCACATTCAAATCAGCTGAAAAGATCTCACAAGAGAAGGCATCGTCAGCTGTGCGGCCTGGTCTTTGGATTTTTCGTTATTTTGTGTGTTGGAACTTCGCATGTCCCGATCTTGACGCCCAGCCGCGGCGCTTCCCAGCCCTTAAACCACCGCGTCAAGCCTTACGTCCCCAGCCTACTTAGAGGCCCAGGGGACTTTGTAAGTAGGTTATAAGTATGTAGAGTTATAAGTAATTACCCTAAATGGAGTTAAATCACCCCGATTATAAACCGACTTACTACGTCCCCTGGGCCTCTAACTAGGATTAGTAGGCTATATGGTGCCACCGACTCCACAAAAGTAGGCCCTATATAGGTACTTTGGGGCCAAAGTATATACTATTTGGGCACATGGACCCTTAGGGCAAGGCCTTCTGAGTTCTTGAGACTTGCCAAGGATACCACGGAGCCACCCACGGATGCACCTACGAGCTCCGAGACCACCACGGCCACCGCTACGAGCACCACGAGCTCCGGTGAGGTTCCCGAGACGACGCCTCCTCCGGATGGGCGGGAGCGGATCCAGGCTCGGTTTTGTCAGAGGGTTTGGGCGAGGGTTTACGGTTTCAGGGGTAAGAGTTTGGGGTTTAGGATTTAGGGTTTAAGGGTATTCAGGGTTTATAATATACCTGAACCCCGAATGACCTAGCTTTTCCAGGATTTATACAAGGAAGTCAAGGAAGTCGTAAGAAGGAGCCCTGAAAAGGTAGGTTCTTTAGGGTCCAGGTAGAGCTTAGGGTTTAGGGTTTGGGGCTTCGGCTTTTGGGTTTGTTTTAGGTGCTTTATCAAGCAGAAGTAAGCATCACTGTTGTTGGTCGGGTTGTGATGGATTTGGGCTTGCCGTCGAGCTTTGCTTTTTGGGCTCAAGGCTTAAACTTTAACCCCCCCAAACCTGCCGTTTAGGGCTCCCTGTAATGGGTTCCGTATGTAAGTCCTGAAAAAGGTATGTTTTGCTATGTCACGGCTTGGGGTTTAGTACGTGGGGTGCTCCACTCAGGGTCCATGTGCTACAGTATATCTTATCATTTCTGGGCATTGCAACCCAAGGTCACCGATCAGACTACCTTTCAGCCCCCCGAAACCGTAAGCCCTGAACACCTAAACCTACCCTAAACCCCAGACGCTAAAACCGAAAGCCGAAGCTCTACAGCCTAAACCTTAGCCTTAGACGTCAAGACCTGACACGTGAAGTCACAAGCACAAAGCCACACGCCCAAGTCCTAAAGCCTAAAGCCTAGGGTTTTGGGGTTAGGGTTTAGGGTTTGGGGAAAGGTTTAGGGTTTAGGGAGTAGGGTTTTGGGGTTAGGGTTTAGAGTTTTGGGGTGTGTTCTGTGGTCTTATGCGTGGAATGTAGCCTAGTCCAGGGATTTGGGGGGTTCGGGTTTGGGTTTAACAGCTTAATTAAGAGGTTCAGGGCGCTCAGGGTGTTTCGGGATTCAGGGGTTTAGTTTTTTTTTTTTTGGGAGTGGGGGGGGGGAGTAAGGTTTTTGAAGGGTTCGAGTCCAGGTGTAGGCCCACACGCCCTCAGCTCTGCATCGCAGATCGAGCAGCGGTCGCATCCGCCACGGTTGGATTGCTGGATTCGGACCCCGTCACTGGCTTTGACTTAGTACCTGATTCGGTCCTTCGGAGACTTAGGGTGCGGGTTGAGTGAGTTGTCGTTGTTTGGGCTCTCTTCGTCGATTCAGAGTCGCTTTAGCCCTAAACCCTAAGCCCTAACTTTCCGTTCCATACCACTCCTCTTGTTGATACCTTCAGGGCGTGGCGGGCTCTGTTGGCGCCTGTAGCCTTTCCAGGGACTCCAATATCCCTTAATAATAATAATAAGGAATATACCTAGGGTTCCTTCAAGGGCTCCTTTAAGGGATCTATAGGGTTTAGGGTTTAGAGGATTCTAATATCCCTGAATTCAGGAATAGTCCTTAGATCATGTTAGGGATCCTACTACAGTAGAAGCCTAAAAGTTGGAAACCCAATAGCCTCAATCCTTAAGAGCAATGTATAGGGAATCCCAGCACTATTTCGCCTTAACCCGGTTTCCAACTTTATGGGGCTTACTGTATAATTTAAGGGATATTCCACAATAAAGGGGGTCTTGAAGTCTCTGTGTGCGCTCCGATTTGCATGAGCCCCTAAAGCCTATGACCCTAAACCCTCAAACCCTAAAGCCCCAAAGCCAAAACCCTAAACCTAAAAACCCTAAAACCCTCAACCCTAAACCTTAAAACGCTAAAACCCTAAACCCTAAACCTTAAAACCCTAAAGCCCTAAACCCTAAACCTTAAAACCCTAAAGCCCTAAACCCTAAACCTTAAAACCCTAAAGCCCTAAACCCTAAACCTTAAAACCCTAAAGCCCTAAACCCCTTGAAGTTTTTGCCCCCTCAGGATGCCTTGGCCTGATATCACTGAGCCCGGCACAGACAATATGGGAGTTTCCGAAAATTAGGGGTACCTTATTTTGGGGTCCTTATAATAAGGATCCTACTATTTAGGGTACTATATTGGGGGTCCCCTATTTTCGGAAACTCCCATATGTAAAACATCCAGCAGCCTCCAAGACCACATCTCTAAGCCCTTAGCCCTACGCCCTGAACCGTGAACTAGATCTGCATGCGAAGAAGTCGGGGCTGTCATTAGCAAAAGCCTAGACCTTTGACCCTAAACCTTAAACCCCAAACCCTAAAACCCTAAACCCTAAATCCTAAGCCTTAGACCTTAAACCCAAAACTCTAAACCCCAAACCCTAAACCCTACATCCTAAATCCTAAACAACCCCAAACCCTAAACCCTAAACCCGACACCTTAAACCCTAAACTCCAAACCCCAACCGACTGAAGGAGATCTCCGCTCCCCCCCGCCACATGACCCCAAAGCTCCTGAATGGGAGCTACCTGTAAAGTATGACGCTACCAGTTTTTAAGGTGCCTACTTTTCTATATAAGAGAACCTAACCAGAAAACTGGGTACCACAAAAAAGGGGTAGGGTATGACACTAGGTACTTTTAAGGCCAAAGAAAGTACCACCTGGGCACATCGACGATTTGGGGAGAGATAAGGGGGGTAGTAGGTTCGGGGTATATGCCACTACTCAGTTCTACTATGGTTCTTTTGGTTAAAAGCTTTAGGGTTTAGGGTGTAGGGACTAGGAGGGGATATGACTGCAAGTTGTAAACCCCATGGGCTCTGCCAAGAATGCTTCGCTTCTGCTGTGCGGAATCCAGAGCTCTAAATCCTAAACCCGAAATCTTCAGAGACTCCCAAATCCCTTAACCTAATTAACTTAGTAGCTGAGTGGATACACTTTACACTTGTTGGGATACTATTACCCACTATAAAACTGAAAGTGTAAACTTGAACTCAGCAACTAAGTTAAGGAATAGACCTTAAATTTTCGCAGGATCCCTAATATGACTTAAGGACTATTTCTTAATCAAGGGATATTGGAGTCTCTAAGCCCTGGACTCTGAACCCCAAGCCCTGTATTTCTAGCATTGAATCCTTAAGCTAAACTCGAAACTCCCTGTCCTACTTGGAGGCCCAGGGGACTTAGTAAGCCGGATATAAGTGGGGTTATAGTTGGGGGCTAACTCCATTTAGGGTAACTTATAACTCTACTTATAAACTACTTCCTAAGTTCCGCGGGCCTCTAAGTTTTATTACCCCACATCCTAAACCCTAAAAATCCCAGGCTTGCCGCCAATTTCACGAGCTTTGGGCCCTGCCTGGATACCGATGCTCACTCGGAGGGCTTACATCTGAGCCCTTTTGACGTCACAGCGGATGCGACTCGGTCTGCTTCGTGACGGTTTGGGGTTCAGGGTTCAGGGGTTAAGGGTTTAGGGTTGGGTGTGTAATTAGATACGGTTTGGGGATGAGGGATTGGGGTTATGGCGCTACATAAGCAATGATCAGGGGAGTCCGCATGGAACCCCTAGTCCTCATCAGAATCGATCCTAATTCCGCAGACAACATTCGAACCTCGAAGTTGAATTCACAAACCTGTATTACAAAGGTCGGTAGTCTCCTTACTTGGGGTTTCTGTTTGAAGGGGCTGCATATAGGGATCCTTACTACTTAGATAGTGACTGGGGGAACTTTAAACTTTTTGGCCTTATATATTAGCTCTATCTTAAAAAGTTTGAACTTTTTGGGGCCCGGTTGTTGAAGAAGAGAGAATAGGGCTATATCAGGCAGCATTAGGAGCAGATAAAGAGACCACCAGCCTATTTAAGATCTGTAGTGCAAAGACAGCTCAGAGCAACCCTGAGCCCAAAAGTATGAGACTTCATAACA
The DNA here is from genome assembly GCA_003297005.1 of Symbiodinium sp. clade A Y106. Taxonomy (NCBI): domain Eukaryota; class Dinophyceae; order Suessiales; family Symbiodiniaceae; genus Symbiodinium; species Symbiodinium sp. clade A. The sequence goes on along the minus strand of BGNK01001302.1, from coordinate 1,789 downwards.
AGAATCCAAAGGCAACTCTAAATGTAGAGACTCAACCCTAGACCCGTCCAGAGCCCGTAGCGGAACCCAAAACCTTTAACCTAAACTTTCAACCCTCAACCCCAAACTCTAACTCCTAAACTAAACCCTAAACCCTACATCTAAACCTTATAACCCTAAACCCTAGCGCCTAGACCCCTGAACCCCTGAACCGCCTAAACCCGAGCTCCTAAACGCCGCCGAGTTCTGGTACGAAGACCATCGACCTGCCGGGCTCGCGTTGGTGTCTCCCTGCAACTGCAGCCTTTTGCCTGGCGCAGAGGCTCCTCTGGGGGTTCGGGGTCAGGGCTCTGGGTGTGGGGTTTAGGTCGGAGGCTTTAGGGGTGTGCGTTTTAGGGTTTAGGGGATCCGGCTGTAAACAAGTTTGCAGGTTTTAGGGTTCAGGGTTAGGGGTGTCACAGGGCTGCTAGCATTCAGGGCCTAGGGTTTTAGGATATAGACTTCACGCTGATGATTTGGCTTGTAGCTGTTTGTTTTGTACGTGTTTTTGTTGTACTTGTGAGTACCAAGTAATCATAACTCCCCCAAGTATGCACTTACATAACTACTGCTTCCTAAACCCTAAACCCTAAACCGTAAAGTATTGTGTCCTTTGGACCCCGAGATGCCTTCTTGAAGCCCTACAAATCCTTACAGATCCCTGACTCAGAGGCCCAGGGTGCTTCGCAAGTAGGTTATAATTAGAGTTCTAAAGGGTTTAGGGTTTAGGGTTTAGTTTTTAGGGTTTAGGGTTTAGGGCTAAGTACCCTAAATGGAGTTACCCCAAATATAACCCTACTTATAACCGACTTAGTAAGTCCCCGGCGCCTCCAAGTAAGGAACCCTTATCGAGTCCCTTTTGCTATAGGGATTTTTGGACCCTTGGGTCGCTCTGTCGAACCTACGAGGTTTCATGTAAGTTGTACCCTGACTTTCCAAAATCCCCCTTAATTCAGGAATGGACCTAAAGATATAGTAAGACCCCTAATATGATTAAAGGTACGTCTTTTCGGAAGGTCTGGATAAGTCGTAGGATCGAGAGTTCACCGCGGGAGAGTCTTGTCTTGATGCAACAGTTTGGGGTTGAGTGTTTATTCAGGGTTTAGAGGGTTCTTTAGGTATTGTTCAGATTCAGAGTTTATTTAGTGTTGAAGTGTTTTTTTAGGGTTTGTTTAGGGGTTAGCCAAGGCTTGTTCAGGATACGTGTAGGGTTTATTGAGGGTCTAGGGTTTATTTAGAGTTTAATCAGGGTCTAGGGTTCCACTTCCACCTCCACCACCAACAACACCACCTGCAACAGCGGCCAACAGCAACAGCAGCAGGAGCAACAGAACAGCAACAGTTGCAGCAGCAAAAGCAAATACCATCTCGGTCACATGACAATCTGACAGTGTTTCTTCGAATCCACTGACAGACAGCCACACGCTGTTTGTCAAATGGTTCGCTGGACCGCTAAGGAGGTAATAGAGGGGCCTAAATAATTACCTATACTATGGTGGGGGTTCCTTATTATAGTTATAGTAGAATATACCCCCAAAACCTTATGCTAATCATTAAGGCCCCTGTACTATAGCACCCTTATAGATCCCTTATAGTAACCCTTATAGGTCCCTTTAAAAAAGGAACCCTTAACCCTAAACCCCTAAACCCACACCTTAGGCATCTCGGCTGCCAGGTGCACGTTGCACGCCGCCCTCTTTTGCAGTTTTCACCCCGGTCCTTTTGACCACACCTCGCAAGCCATGGCTGATCAGTACGAACGCAGCCGTGC